>JBBGZY010001020.1:832500-1025000 GCA_037952925.1 Lithobates clamitans | reverse complement strand
AAAAAAAAGTTACATTTTTTTATTTTCCAAAAACTTATGACAAAAAATGACAACTTCAAAAAACTCGCCATGCCTCTTACTAAATACCTTGGGCTGACTACTTTCCAAAAAAAAGGGGTCATTTGGGGGATATTTGTATTGTCCTGGCGTTTTTAGGCCTCAAGAAATTAGATAGGCTGTCACTACATCAGGATAGAGTCTAATCACTTCCCCAGAGTAGTACAATGTTACTATGATAGCATTATATTGCTCTGGTCAAAGTGTGTTTAAGAAAAAAAAATCATAAAAAGAGAAAAAAAATTGAATAAAAAAAAAAAAATTTAAATTAAAAAAAAAAATGATTGTTTTTTTTTTTCTTTTCGTACAGTGTCCATGATCCCTGCCATGATGACGCTGCACTGCACTAGTCACAGTATGTAAATTTTTAAAAAAAAGTTATATTTTTTATTTTCCAAAAACTTATGACAAAAAAATGACAACTTCAAAAAACTCACCATGCCTCTTACTAAATACCTTGGGCTGTCTACTTTCCAAAAAAAGGGGGTCATTTGGGGGATATTTGTATTGTCCTGGCGTTTTTAGGCCTCAGGAAATTAAATAGGCCGTCAGTACATCAGGAATAGATCGTTTTTCAGGTATATATGATAGTTTATGAAGAATTATGAAGAAAGATTATTTGCTAAATTTTATAACAGAAATAAAGAAAAATGTAGTGTTTTTTTTCTTTTTCTTTTGTCTTTTTTTGTTTATTTTGCAAAAAAATAAAATAACCCAGCTAAATTTTATAACAGAAATAAAGAAAAATGTGGTGTTTTTTTTTTCTTTTTCTTTTGTCTATTTTTTGTCTTTTTTTGTTTATTTTGCAAAAAAATAAAATAACCCAGCAGTGATTAAATACCACGAAAAGAAAGCGCTATTTTTTTGAAAAAAAAAAAATGTTATTTCGGTACATTGTAGCATGACTGCGCAATTGTCATTGAAAATGTGACAGCGCTGAAAGCTGAAAACTGGCCTGGGCAGGAAGGGGGTATAAGTGCCCGGTATTGAAGTTGTTACATTACATACAATGGTAAAAAAAAAACTGTGGCGCAGGAAGCAAAATAAAAATATACAAGAGCGTCGAATATTACTTTCAATCAAATTCAACAATAAAACTTTACCATAATCCCACATTGAAAGCACTAAACATGTATGCAGGAAAAAAAAAAAAAAAGAATTAATAATGGACATTTGGCTAATAAAAGCTGTAATTATGCCAATATAAGATATTATACCACTAACCCCACACCGCACCATTATTTAAGAGGTCTAATTGAAGTGATTTCCTCCCCCGGTCTGTGGCCCCGCTAGTAACTCTCTCATTAAGCGGCAAGGCGCAAAGGCAATCGGCCACGGCCGAGGTTTAACATTCCGAGCCCGGAACTGCATGAATGTGATTGATATTAATTTTGACATAAAATCCTTACAGTGATTACACCGATCCTACGCTCGCCAGTGTCCTAAGTAATTGCTAACTCTGAATATGACCTCACAGTAACCTTGGGTTCCGTAAAGAGCAGGAAAACGCCGGTGTTACAAAAATCAAATGTCCGTACTTCGAAAGGTCCGGGGGAAACATTATTGGTACATATTTTATTAGCTACGAGAGTTACTTTAGCTAAATTCTGGCATGCCAAAGAGATTCCTGTTTGAGGAACTTATAAGCAAAATTAATGATACAGTTAGAAATTAGAACGTAGACGGACGGTGTTTTGGCAATCGCCTCCTTTTTAAATAGGTTTTCCAAGGTCCATATATAGAAAGCACAGAGTGGTGGGATCTGTGTCCCTCAGTCGACGCCAAGAATAGATTTTTACGGTGATATAAGAAACATTTTTTTCCTTCTTGTCCGTTGTCTCGCAATGAACTCCAACAGAAGGTCTTTTACGGTGAGTACAGGAATCTTATTTTCCTTATCTTCCATTGTCTTTCAACTAACTCCAAGAAACGTTTTATTTATGGTGAGCACTAGAATCCTATTTTCTTTCTAGCCAGTTGAGGCACACAATAAATGTTTTACCTTCGGGAAATCCAACTTTTCACCCAACTGGGTGAGCAACCAGCAAGCAAACAATAACAGACCCAAAAACAATACTAAATTGGGGATTGCCCAGTGGCGGAAGTACCAGGGTCGCAAAGGTCACACTTGAAACTGGGCCCTGACACACTGGGCTACTGTGGCGGTCACTGCAGACTATAAGGCTCCATTAACACTTCTGTGACCTCAAAGTTGTGCAACTTGCTTGGGATTTCCTTGCATGCAACTTTTGTGATTGAAGATTGCAGTCTATGGCCCTCATTGATTAGGGTGGAACCCATTGAAATGAATGTGTTTTGACTTGTCATGCGACTTTTTGTGTCGCAGTGTGAACCGGGGCTTATAAAGGGCCCCACAATGGGAGTAAAGGGCCTGGGGATCAGTGGGTAGGGCTCAGAAAGAAAGGCCCCGTGTCCAGAGGAAAGGGCCCTGGGACCGATGGTAAGGTCCCTGGTGGTCAGGAGGGCCTTTCATGGTTTCTTGCACCGGGGTCCTGAAGGTTCTAGTTACTTCTCTGGGATTTCCCACAGCTCAATGGAAGATCCCACTCTTGATGCTGACATGGGATAAGCCTGCAACCACCTGGTAAAACAGAAAAAAAAAACATAATAACATAGACTAGGTATCAGCCTTGCATAGTGATCTGAAGCATGGTTACAGGAGAGCTAAAGACACTCAGAATGGGTGAAGTAAGTGTTGACATCAAGGGAGCAACCTAAGACCCAATTTGGATCTGGAACCTGAACCATCCAGTTGGAAAGAGAACCGAAAGGTGGTGTACTGTTTCTAATACACTTCAGGTGGTGTATTAATTTATATATATATATATATATATGTATTACTGACCCCCGAAGGAGCTGCTGGTTTAAATTGGGCTTACTGTTACCTCACTGTTCCACCATATCCGTCACAGGGGTCCCATTAGAAGAATGTTCAATGATGTCTGCACCAAACACTCAGTTTCTTTTTCTCCAATTCTT
Source organism: Lithobates clamitans (assembly GCA_037952925.1). Taxonomy (NCBI): domain Eukaryota; kingdom Metazoa; phylum Chordata; class Amphibia; order Anura; family Ranidae; genus Lithobates; species Lithobates clamitans. Next base: position 1,021,943 of record JBBGZY010001020.1, on the reverse strand, counting down.
TTATTTAACAAAGACAGATAGAGGGATGGAGGGTTAAGGGAGATTCAGGTACCTGGTATTGCGAATCAGGGTATTTCTTCAATCCAGAGGACAAACGGTTTCCACAACTGGATATAGCAATCACCAGATAGGCCTCTCTCACTGACCTAGCAACCGATGCAATGCTCGGTCATAGTCTCTGCCACAGACTTGAAAAATCATGTTACGATCGTTACACAATCCTCTGCCACAGGATGGTGTAACCAAACTTTTTGCAAGATTAGAGCATGACTGGACAGTACCAGTTTCTTTCAGCCGATCCGGCGATACTGTGAGGTAGGTGACCCGGGTTGCATCCTTCAATTGAGTTTCCAGGCTCCTCCTGAGATACCAGCATACTTTGCTTGGTCACCTACAGAGAAGTCCTGCCCTGGTTTCCTTCAATCGATCGGCTTCTCCCCGCAGGCAAGACAGCACAGGACCACCCTCTGGATCAGTAGGCCCCAGAACTCCTGGGCCTACTTCTTCAGTAACAAAGCCTCGGGCCAGCCGGCCCCGAGACAGCAGAGCTGCCACGGCGTACCTAGGGCCAGGAGGGCCTTCAGGTCGGGAACAACGAACCCCGACAAATTGGCGCCTGTACCTTAAGTACCCTTACCCAGAATACACGGCGAGTGAACCACTCCCACCAAGCTGTTTCTGAGTAAAAGGGATACCCAATGCATCCAGCCTGTTGCATTTGCAACACTTACCGGTGGCTACAGCGACACCCACGGCCAAGTGGAAACTGACACAACCCAGCTGAACTGGTACTGAAATCAGCGAATTTACCATAATTAGTCTGAGCTAAACTACAGCTTCAGACAACCTTAAATTTACATAGATAGCACCTGCCCAGCATGAGCATTCCTGCGGGCCTGCCAAACACACAGTAAGAAGAGGAGGAGGAGGAGGAGGATTGTGTCAGCATGGATTGCTATGGATCTGGGATCCCTTGAACAGAGAGAGCAAGTCATACAATATAAGCAGACCAATTAGGTGCAAAGTCCGCTTTAATATGAATGTTTCATGGTGCTATTCCTCTGGACTTTTGGGTCTATTTATTTCATGGCTCTAGTGTTCTACATATAGATTACCAAAATGGTTTAATTCCTCATTTACTAAATACACCAAAGAACAGGGAGGTTGATTTACTAGAGACAAATATACTGTGCACCACAAGTGCATTTGCTCTAGGGGAAGCTTTGAAATGAGGGGAAGCTCTGCTGATTTTTAGACATGTGCATTCGTTATCATCCGAAAAGATCCAAAATAAAAAAATGCTTTATTTTCGTATCCGTTTTATTTTTCTATTGTTGCGACAACAGTTCGATATAGATAGAAGATGTGACATGACGGTGACAATAGCGATCTGTGTTTATCGAACCTGCGGTCAAATGTGCCTAACCTAACTCTCCCTCAGCTCCCGGGCCAGACATATTTGGCCGGTCCCTGGCACGCGCTATTACACGTTTTAGTTCATGTGTGAGTAATTTTAGGTATGGCCAGCAATTTTCTATTGATTCCAATATCCCTATGTTGGTTGAGACAGTAGACTTAATGGTCATTTATCCCCTCCCTTTTTAGAACAAGGATGCATGGCTCCTGATGAATGGATGAAGTCCATGAAACGCGTCGAGCCTATCTTGATGCATCCAGTGTACATTGATATTCTAAATGGTTTTACCAATTTATGTTTTTACCAGACTACATTCTGCCTAATAATCTAGTATGCATATCTTTTACTGTTATGTGACATGCCATTAACAATTTTTCCAATTTAATTTTGACAACTGTACTATGCATGTTATGCTGTATTATCTCATGCCATTTAATGCTTTAGTAATAAAAAAATATGGATGTTTTTACTTACATGATTTGTTTGGTTTCACCATACACACCTCATTCAAAGTCCCAAATCTCCTCCTTCTTATGTTGCATACAGCAGGGATGGAGGTGTAAACCTTCCCTTACGCCTCACTCAATGTTCAAATGTTCCCCCCTTTTTCTTTAACCTAACTCTATTAGTCCAAGATTACCGATAAGATCAAAAATATGTATAATACCGTTCAGCATGAAGATTCGGCAAAGCAGCTAAAAACATACAATTGCCGCGAGGGGACATTAACGGTAAAATGCTCCGCCCATAGGCTATAGAATTCTAAAGAATTCTAATGTTGTTTGACTAGTAATAAAAATGAATAATTATAATTATTACTAGTCAAACAACATTAGAATTCTACTATAGCTTGTGGGCGGAGCATTCGGCCCGGAAATGTACGATCGTGCTGCATTCGTCGAAAATCTTCTTAGAACATCCGACAGACACCATAAGCCTTCAATTGACAGATTTGAACTTAATTAATTCAGGTTTTCGTACAAATGCATTTTTAACAATAAAAAATAAATAAAAAACGCATTTCGGGAGTAACTAAACAAATTTATTTTTCGAGACAAAACTCCGAAACGAAATATTTCAGTGTGCACGTGTCTACTGATTCCTATCATCAAATCATGTACAGGCAAAGATGCTGTTTTCTTATTTTCCTTGCATTAGATATTGGTGTATCTGGTATATCTGTATATGGGTATTCTTTGCAAAGCGAAGTTTTGCCTATTTTTTATAATTCAATTTTTATTACATTTTTCATTTACAACAAACCACACAATGTTAATCAAAAATAAATAAATGAGAAAGTGAACCGTTATCTATGGTTACTTCCATCCTCACTCCTCTATCTTAGGTCTCTTTCCCATTTATATATACAGTCAGGTCCATAAATGTTGGGACATCAACACAATTCTAATCTTTTTGGCTCTATGCACCACCACAATGGATTTGAAATGAAACAAACAAGATGTGCTTTAACTGCAGACTTTCAGCTTCAATTTGAGGGTATTTACATCCAAATCAGGTGAACGGTGTAGGAATTACAACAGTTTGTATATGTGCCTCCCACTTTTTAAGGGACCAAAAGTAATGGGACCATTGGCTTCTCAGCTGTTCCATGGCCAGGTGTGTGTTATTCCCTCATTATCCCATTTACAAGGAGCAGATAAAAGCTCCAGAGTTCATTTCAAGTGTGCTATTTGCATTTGGAATCTGTTGCTGTCAACTCTCAATATGAGATCCAATAAGCTGTCACTATTAGTGAAGCAAGCCATCATTAGGCTGAAAACACAAAACAAACCCATCAGAGAGATAGCAAAACCATTAGGTGTGGCCAAATCAACTGTTTGGAACATCCTTAAAAATAAAGAACGCACCGGTGAGCTCAGCAACACCAAAAGACCTGGAAGACCACGCAAAACATCTGTGGTGGATGACTGAAGAATTTTTTCCCTGGTGAAGAAAACACCCTTCATAGCAGTTGGCCAGATCAAGAACACCCTCCAGGAGGTAGGTGTATGTGTGTCAAAGTCAACAATCAAGAGAAGACTTCACCAGAGTGAATACAGAGGGTTCACCACAAGATGTAAACCATTGGTGAGCCTCAAAACCAGGAAGGCCAGATTAGAGTTTGCCAACAACATCTTAAAAAGCCTTCACAGTTCTGGAACAACATCCTATGGACAGATGAGACCAAGATCAACTTGTACCAGAGTGATGAGAAGAGAAGAGTATGGAGAAGGAAAGGAGCTCATGATCCAAAGCATACCACCTCATCAGTGAAGCATGGTGGTGATAGTGTCATGGCGTGGGCATGTATGGCTGCCAATGAAACTGGTTCTCTTGTATTTGTTGATGATGTGACTGCTGACAAAAGCAGCAGGATGAATTCTGAAGTGTATCAGGCAATATTATCTGCTCATATTCAGCAAAATGCTTCAGAACTCATTGGACGGCGCTTCACAGTGCAGATGGACAATGACCCGAAGCATACTAAAAAAGCAACCAAAGAATTTTTTAAGGGAAAGAAGTGGAATGTTATGCAATGGCCAAGTCAATCACCTGACTTGAATCCGATTGAGCATGCATTTCACTTGCTGAAGACAAAACTGAAGGGAAAATGCCCCAAGAACAAGCAGGTATTGAAGCCAGTTGCAGTAGAGGCCTGGCAGAGCATCACCAGGGATGAAACCCAGCGTCTGGTGCAGGGGCGGATCCAGAGTCTAGTCTCAGGAGGGGCACTGCCAGAAAATATATTTTTTTGGGGTACATCTATCGGGGAAATGGCTGGTGTTGGCGCTTCAATCATCACGGCACCATGGTTGTTATGGTGTCAGGATGATTGAAGCGCATTATTACTATTATTACATTGTTATAAAAAATTAAATAGTTTAACTCACCATAATGCAGAATCAGTGGGAGCCCCGAGTGTGTCACTTGCCACATCACCTGTCACCAGATGCAGATTGTCACTTGCCGCGTCGCCTGCCACATGTTGCGGATTGTCACTTGCCACGTCGCCTGTCACCAGATGCAGATTGTCACTTGCCACGTCGCTTGTCACCAGATGCAGATTGTCACTTGCCACATCGCCTGCCACGTTGCGGATTGTCAGTTGCCATGTCACTTGCCACGTCGCCTGTCACCAGATGCACACTGTACCTTACTTCTCGTCTGCCTAACTACTGCTGTACTCCCTATCTCATCTGCCCCACCACTGTACCTTTTTTCTAATTTTTCTCACTGCTTTACCCCCCTTAGCTGCCCCACCACTGTACCCCCCCCCTCCTTCTCATCTGCCCCACCACTGTACCCAGGGGCGGACTGACCATTGAGCCACTCGGCACTGCCCGAGGGCCCTGTGGCCACTAGGGGGCCCCATCAGGGTTGCCAGCCTCAGTAAAACCAGGGACAGTATGTATAAATCTGTGTTTTTTTTACATCTGTCTGTGTATACTGTGTGTACATGTATGTGTATACTGTGTGGTTGTATACTGTGTGTGTTTCCTTTTGCCCGGATATGGCAGACTTTTTCCATGTGTCCTCTCCACCAAAAATGAAAAAGTCCAATGTGGTAGGAGAATAATATAATAATAGTGTAGCGCTACTAAAAAGTGAAAATAAATCACAAAAAATAGAAAATAAATAACACATCTAAAAAGAAACCAAAAAACAATATAAATTGGCTATGCTGAATATAACCCAGTGGGGGTCTGAGAGAGAATGTCCACAGAAAATCTTAAATGGTATATTCCTCTGGTGAGAGTAATCCCAATCGTGAGATAATCAGTGTAAGGCTTGTCTGTAGTCAACAACAGCGGAACTCAAGATATAAATGGGTACTCTTACCAGCTGTGATGGACCCCAAATGCCATACGACAGAGGGATCAGACAGGCTTGGGATCTTATATCAGATGTTGTTGTATTCATCAGATGTCGCTCAGATACTGGACACAGATGGAAGAACCCGTTCAAGGTGGTATCCTCAGCTCCTGGACCGTGAAGGCTCCAAGTACTCCCCTGTTGAATAGCCGTCTTCAACGATGTTCCGTGAGGGCTCCAGGGAATGATCATGTAAAGCAGAAGGAAGGAGAAGGACTCAATGGTGCAGGTCAAAAACCAATGAGGTTTATTAGGAATAAAAGTTCAGATGGTAAACACCAATCAATAAAAGTGATCACAGGAACGGGTAAAAATTAAATTAAAGCAATGTGGGATACAAGAAATGCTAGCCCGACCGGTTTCGACACTAAGGGGTCTTCAACTGGGGCAAAACTGATGTGGTAGGAGAGCAGCAGCAAATGAAAACAAACTGGGCTCTGACTATTCTCAGTTACAAGAAGCTCATTAGTATTTTCATAAACTTTCACCTGATTGGCATTTCAGTCACAGAGAGATCCCTCTATTGCAGCTGAGCGAGCCAGTGGGCAGAGCTAGCAGGACTGTGATTGGCCTTTTCAGTGGCCAATCACAGTCCTTCTCCCCCTAGCAGACAGACAACTGATCTCGGAGATCACTATGCTATCGGCTCCTTTAAGAGCAATAGCAGGTGCCCGCTGCACGATGGGGGGATCCAATGCATGTAGCCAGTGGGCCACAATGTCCGCCTGCCACCCGCGATAGTGGGAAAGAGAACCAGACTGACAGGGGAGGAGAGAGAGATCTGCTGTTCCTAGTGATCAGGAACAACGATCTCTCTTCTCCTCCAGTCTGTCCCCTCCCCCCACCGTTAGAAACACCTCCCTAGGGAACACATTTAACCCCAGTGACATTTACACAGTAATCAGTGCATTTTTATAGCAGTGATCGCTGTATAAATCTCAATGGTCCCAAAAAAGTGTCAAAAGTGTCCGATCTGTCCGCGGCAATACAAAAATACTAAAAATCGCAGATCACCGCCAATACTAGAGAAAAGAAATTAAATAATAAAAATGCCATAAATCTATCCCCTATTTTGTAGACACTATAACTTTTGCGCAAACCAATAAATATACACTTATTGCGATTTTTTTTTTTACCAGAAATATGTAGAAGAATACATATTGGCCTAAACTGATGAAGAATTTTTTTTGTTTTGTTTTTGGATATTTATTATAGCAAAAAGTAAAAAAAAAATATATATTTTTTTCAAATTTGTCGCTCTTTTTTTGTTTATAGCGCAAAAAATGAAAACCTGTCAAGGTTGGGCTCAGCCCTTCCTTCTCTGAGCTGGCTGCTCAGCTGTCGTCTATTTGTCAGCTCCCATCTCTCTCTACAGTTACTCAGCTGTTGATGATATCCTGCTCATCAGTCCTGCCTACTTAAGCCATCCAGTCCAGAGGATCTCTGCCTTCGCCTTAGTCAACATCACAGAAACTATCTCCTGCGATCCTGTTCAAGACTGGCTTTGCTGAATCTCTTTTGGCTCCAGATCCTGCTTGCTGTTCCACTACATTGATCCCTGACTTCTGGCTTGGATGACTATCTGTTCCGGTTACTGCACTTTGACTATGTTTTGACTACGTTTGTTCTTTTTACTTTTATTATCAAACAAATGTGATTTAACTGTACTTATGTCTCGGCCTGATTTCATGGTTTCTGGCAAAAAGCACAGAGGTGATCAAATACCACCAAAATAAAGGGGGAAAATTTGTGGGGAAAAAAGGACGTAAATTTTATTTGGGTACAGCATCAAACAACTGCGCAATTGTCAGGTAAAGCGGCGCAGTGCCATATCACGAAAAATGACCTGGTCATTAAGGGGGACAATCTTCCGGTCTGTAAGTGGTTAACGTAAGCTTTAAAATGGTTATGGCCAACAAATCTTGGCTATTTTCCCTGGAGTTCAACTTTAAAGAAATTTCCCTTCATTTCATATTCCAGTGACCACCCAACAGGTGGGAGAAAAACATCCCAACATAGACATGCCGACAGAGGTTCTAACCACCCACCCCCATCAAAAAAAAAAGTTTTGGCTAATGTTTGGTTTTGAATAGGCAACTGGAAGAACAGTTCAAATAAGAAAATCCTTTGACGTTGCAGCCTATCTACCAACAAAGTTTGCCGGAGCTCAGAACTTACTATTAAAAAAAACATAAAAAAAGTGTTATTTTCTGAATAAGGAGCCTTTGTTAGAAAAGTCTTCACAAACTGCCTCCACAATCACAATACTGCTGATTCCATTGTATCAGACAGAAAAGAACTACAATCCCCCCCTCCCCACCTTCCTATTTTTACGGCCCGCTGTTCCTTGCTAGTTAAATAACAAAAGAATTGACGTCTTCCTAACAAAGTCATTAACTTATGCCAAGCCTGCCGCATCTTTGCCTTAATTATTCTGCCGGGGTGGAGTTCAGAGCCGTCAACAAGCACAGCTAATTTGTGCCAGTGTAATTAAAAAGCCCCCAGCACCAATTTACATCTGTGTTCATAAATGAGATCGCTATTTATAAACCTTTTATCTTGCAGTTCTAAGTCTGAAAGCCACTTATAATGCTGGATCTGCTGTCTGTCACTCAAGTGGCTGGACACGTAAGTCGAAAATGTAAGCGCCAAAAACGGGTTTGCTTAAAGCATGGACGGCCAAGGGCCTTCAGATGAGCAGCAGTGGGACTTTGTGGCATACCTTCCATTCTCCATCCCAGTCCCTTCTTGTGCTGTTTTTGCCCAGAGCCAGTTTAAGGAGCACTCCACCCCATCATGAACAAGGTTGTACATGTGAGAATGACATCTGGCCCTCCCCACCCCATCGCGCGCATGCACAGGTGTGCCTCAGGGCTTCGAGTCCCAATAGTCCTGTGGCACATCTGTGCATGTGCCAAATGGCTCTGCCAAGACCTGACAGCCGAGCACACGTTATCATGGAGGTTCTGGATTTAGGGGGGGGGGGGACTAAAACGGAGGCTGAAGTTCCTCTTAAAGAAAACATGTTGAGGAAGGTGGAAAGATAGAGCTGGGCCCAAAGGGATATCCTGCTGGTATTGTTATCCTAATGTTTTGATGTTGGTGTAAAATGATCTGGTTCCTGGGCAGGAGTCTTCTGCACCCCAGAGGTTCCACACAGTCTCTTTTGCTATTAGTATTAGCTGACGGGGAAACCTGCGCTAGTGAAACTTCCAGGTGCCTCCACCCTATCTGGTCTTGTACTGGCTCTACTAATGAGTCTCCAAATGGGAGATTCCAAATACAATAGAGTCCAGGCTCTCTTTCAGTTCTATCTGGGATTTAGCAAGTTACTTTCGTCTCGGTGGGTTTTTTGAAGGTTGTCTCCATTTATGACATCTGGATCTGAACCAATGAGTTCAAGTCTTTTACTCCCCAGTTGCTACCTTGAGCTCTAATCTATCCATACCACTTTACCTTGATTAGAATTTATTGCTGTCCAGGTTACCAGAGAGAGCGGAACCCGCCAAATCTGGGGGCCCTAATTGGGTTTTGCAAATTAGCCTGTGGATCTCTAGCCTATTGTAGGAACACTTTTCAGCACGTTTTGTGTGGTATCACCCATTACCTGACGTTCAGGGTCAATCAGCACCTACCCATTTTTGTCCTGAAGAAGCAATTTAATGCGAAACGCGTTGACTATACAAGCTTGGAGGAGTTCATGGACCCTAATTCCTGATGCACGTATATATTTTACAATGGATTGCTCTACAACTTATTGATAGAATCCATGCCTCCATGTTTGTAAATTGGGTATCTGTTGACCTTGCCCAGTTGAGGGTGTTGTTGTTTGTCACACTCTAGTGTCTATGTTTATTTTTTATTTTTTGTGTTTTTGTAATAAAGACATTTATATTTTTATATATATCCGTTCCGCCTCATGTTGTGCCTACAAAAGTCCTTTATTCTTTGAGAAAGTTTCTACTTGTCTCTATGGATGTTGGCATGGTGGGGGTCCTCCCTTCCTATTAGTATAAGGTAACGAGACTTGAAATTGAAATACCACTCTGGTGGACATGTCCACAACTGATAGGCTTTTGGTCCTGGGTCTTTGGCCTGCTATGAACATTGTTTTACTTGGCAATCTGTAAGGATGCTAAACTAACCTTACTACACTGTCTTATCCTACGCCTATAAGTCCACTAACAGAAATTGGCATCATACCTATTTCTATCAGCCAAAAGAACCATTGCCCAAGCCTGGGTAAAGCCTGCAGTCTCTTTCCAGGGAGTGAAAGACCATTTGACAGCTCTCATGATTAACAAACAGATGTCTAGTATTTAGAAGTTTCTCAAAATCCAAGAACGTGGGATTGAGTACTCTTTCTTCTCGTTATATCCAACTAGCAATAGTTGTCTATGACTGATGCAAGCTGCAGTCCTGAGTCCACATCCCCCCCATCTTCCTCCTCCCCCTCTACGTCCGCTTTTGTCTCTCTTTACTTTCTTTTTCTTACTTTTGGGGTCTCTAACCCCCTGCTGTTTTCTTTATTTCCCCTTGTTTTAGGTTGCACCACAGACAGGACGCCTACTGTCTGGTATCTATAGATCTACATTATGAGGTATCCTACTTCATTTGTTTATACTTGTTCTGGCTTTAGCTGGTACTTTAGCATGTGTCATGCTATGGTTTGTTTCTTTTCTTAGCCCCTGCATGGGTGAAACTGGTGCTCACTTTGTTCTCTCTTAAAAACCCATTAAATTTATTGAACCAGAAATCGATGTGCCACACCACTGCTAAGAGGTCCAGATACAACTTTTTCAATTAAAAGTCAGGGGTACAATCCAAAAAGTAGCCAACACGTTTCAGCAGTCTATGCACGTCCCCTTCATCAGGGCTTTACTGACTACAACGTGAACAAACCAGAAGAAAACTGGACCTGCAATGGTATATTTTTCCAATGTGAATTATAAGCACAGGACTTTTTAGCAACTTGTTTGTCAGCCAAACTTGTGACCTGTCCCTACACCACTCGCACGCAAAATGTGCACCAAGCCTGGGAGCCAGGGCCTTAAACAGGCTCTGCCTGACCCAAGATGGCTGCCAGAGTCATATGGGGTAGCCACATCCAACCAGATAGCTTCCCCAGTGGCCCAGGAAACCATGGAGGAACCACGCTCAGGAACCATGCTCCTCTTGACTTCCCCCTCCAACTGCGATGTCACTGTGGTCTAGCACCACCTACAGTGGAGAAAATAGACTGCACCTGCCTAAACATGGGCAGAGCACTGCGTTACTTTCATATTTAGATATATATAAAGTGAGCAAAAAGTGCTAAAATGCATTCTGGTTAGTGGACGGAATCCTTGGAAAACTTGAAGGTAAATCTCACAGCATGTGACCCGTACCCTCCACCGGCAGTAAAACTCATTATACATTGGTCTTGGTTCTTCCCTACTCTTCATATACTCCAGCATCTTTTGTATTGAGGCTTTCCTTATCTGCTCGATAAGGAAGCTCAGACCCCCATCCAATCCTACACCTTCCCTGGGCTCATGGCAGCCGCAGACGGACTTGTCTATTATTTACCTCTCCACAGGACACAAAAATCCACATCGCTAATCAATAGCTCAACGGCAATGCTGGAAACACCTAGCCACCCATTATCTGCACAGAAACCTTCCAATCTACAGTTTGATTGCAAAGCCCGCGGGGATGCAAACTACGTTTTTTTTTTTTTCCTTTTCTTAATTTAATGTTTTACAAATCCTTTAATCACCTTAAGCCTGTAGCTTGCCAGCTGAGAACACAGGGAGGAAAATGCATCGGCGCATCGTCTTCTGTCTCTGTTCAAACCAGCAAGCGTTTAGTGATAACTTTGTAAACTTTAAAGGAGAACTGTAACCTTTTAAATTTTTGTTTGCTCATCTTTTGTACACTTTGTACTGTGATATTGTGCTGATGAAAACTAAAATATCTTCAATAAACGCTCTTGCAAAACAAAGCTGCCAAACACCTAATGAATGGGTAGGGCAACATGCCCAAAACTTTGATTGCACCAAAACCTAGGACAATAATAGAGTAGGAGGTGAGGAGCGTTGGATCACTTGGTGTAACTAGGGTCCTTTTTGGGTGGGTTCTTGCTATCTGGATAGTTCTGCAAGGAGCTCTTTAGTAAGGATGAGCTCAGGCGTGTTCGCAACCGCCAGGAAGTCGGCACTGCGGAGCGCTAATCACAAGCAGTGAGACATTTTGCGATCTCTGCAGCCGCGGATCGGGAAATATCTCACTGCTTGCAATTATAGTGCTGTGCAGTGCCGACTTCCTGGCGGGCTCTGCATGTGCTGGTTGCGAACACGCCTGAGCTCATCTTTACTGGTGGAAGGATAAGTTTGAAGAACTTTTGTCCAGATCAAATTCATTTCTGGGTGCATTTGTTAAAACAGGCCAGTGCATTTTGGAAGGTTTCTCTTCATGAAGGCTTTGGAATGTAAAAAGCAGCTGGATGATAGTTGTTGAGATGTTTGGACAAAAAAACATACATTATTTTGTCACGAGTATTGTGATGCTTGCCTTTACACATACGTGAACTTTAATAGCATCCGAGTTTTAAGTCCGTGGGGTTCAATATTGAGTTAGTCCACCCTTTGTAGCTATAACAGCTTCAACTCTTCTGGGAAGGCCGTCCACAAGGTTTAGGAGTGTGTCTATGGGAATGTTTGACCATTCTTCCAGAAGCGCATTTGTGAGGTCGGGCAATGATGTTGAATGAGAAGGCCTGGCTCGTATTCTCCGCTCTAATTCATCCCAAAGGTGTTCTATCGGGTTGAGGTCAGGCCAGTCAAGTTCCTCCACCCAAAACTCGCTCATCCATGTCTTTATGGACCTTGCTTTGTGCACTGGTGCGCACTCATGTGGGAACAGGAAGGGGCCATCCCCAAACTGTTCCTACAAAGTTGGGAGCATGAAATTGTCCAAAATGTCTTGCTATGCTGATGCCTTAGGAGTTCCCGTCACTGGCACTAAGGGGCCAAGCCCAACCCCTGAAAAACAACCCCACGCTATAATCCCACCTCCACCAAATGATTTGGACCAGTGCACAAAGCAAGGTCCATAAAGACATGGATGAGTGAGTTTGGGGTGGAGGAACTTGAGTGGCCTTCACAGAGTCCTGACCTCAACCTGATAGAACACCTTTGGGATGAATTCGAGAATCGGAGAGTCGGACTGCGAGCCAGGCCTTCTCGTCCAACATCAGTGCCTGACCTCAGAAATGCGCTTTTGGAAGAATGGTCAAACATCCCTAAAGACACACTCCTAAACCTTGTGGACGGCCTTCCCAGAAGAGTTGAAGCTGTTATAGCTGCAAAGGGTGGGCCAACTAAGACTAAGACTGGGATGCCATTAAAGTTCATGTGTGTGTAAAGACAGGCGTCCCAGCACTGTTGACAATATAGTGTATCTTTCATAAAGTGCCTCCTTTTAATAGCTGAACACCTCCTCAACAATCATCCAGACTTCTTACATTCTCGAACCCTAATAAATGGGGGCCCTTGGAACCCCTGACATGTATTTTATCCTATATACTGAAAATTAAAATTGTTTGGACAAACACTTTTGGGATGGCGCTCTCTTTCTTCTCTTTGCTCCAAAACCTAACAGCTTCCAGGTGTTACCACTTGAAGAATCATGTTTGAGGCCAAGATTCTCCGGGTGAATTACCAATGACAGGAAAACTGGAATGGCCACACTTTTTGCATTCACGATTGTCCATAACGACCCTTGTAGTTTAGCATTCATGACTATCCAATAATGTAGTTCCATTATTGCGTTCCTGATAGCCTCTGAGAGACTATTCATTTTCAATCACTATTCCATTTTGAGCAAAGTTTAAAGCAGCCATGATCAAAATGAAAATAGATTTTTTTTTTTTATCGCTTGCCCGGAATTGGGTTTTAATCATTTTGACCCATTTTGCTAGCCGGAGAGCCTTTCTACATATATATTTGTATATAGGCTGACATTTGTAACTCTGGGAGCCCCTGTCCTCTTCTCACTGCCACAAAAATGACCCGCTGCTCTCTTTTTCCTCTTCATCATCCATTACAAGAAGAAGATTAAATTACAGACTCAAGACCGTAATCAACCAACATCAGAGGATTTGAGGGAAAAAAAAAAAAATCCATCTAGACCCTCACACTTCCCAATCTGTGGACTCCGCAGGCGGCTCAGAATCTAGGATTAACGGCTAATCACATATTCTCATAAAAGATAACTTTAATTGATTAATTATTCTCAAATCTTTCTCAGCTGGAAAGTCTTGAAAAGGGGATTGAGAAGAGCTTGTCATTGAAAAAGCCCTCAGCTATAATCCTCTGATTTGGAGAATGTACAAAAAAGGTTTCATCAGACTTGCAACCAATATGTGAAAAAGCTGAACCGTTTTCTATAAATATCTATGTCTGTAGGTTGTAACCAGTGGCGGCTGGTGCTCAAAATTTTTTTGGGAGGGCGCAAACAAACTGAAAAATTCTGAAAAAAAACCCCATCAATTCCAGCCACTGTGCCATCAAACACAGCCACTGTGCCATCAAACGCAGCCACTGTGCCCATCAATTGCCCCCACTGTGCCATAAAACGCAGCCACTGTGCCATCAAATGCAGCCACTGTGCCCCATAAAAAGCAGCCACTGTGCCAATCAATTGCTGCCACTGTGCCATCAAACGCAGCCACTGTGCCCATCAATTGCCTCCAATGTGCCCATCAATTGCTCCCACTTTTCCCATCAATTGCTCCCACTGTGCCCCATTAAACGCAGCCACTGTGCCATATCAAATGCTGCCAGTGTGCCCCCCGCCGTCTGCACTTACCCGTCTCGGGGGGACAGCTCCTCGATGTCTTCTCCCGTTCTCTCTTGCCGTCCTCTGCTATGATTGGATGCCTGGCATCCAATCACAGCGCCTGTTGTTTCAGCTAATCAGGTGAGGGGTAACAGATCCGAGCACTTGATTAGCGAAGAGGCGGTTTAGTGTTAGGAAAGCGAATAGTCATTCGCTTTTCTAACACAGCTGAGTGACCGGCGAGCGCCATGCTCTAATGGCCTATGGCTCTAATCAGGTCCTTCAAAACCACCCCCCCGCCACTGTAATTCAGGCGCCCTGCACCCGAAAAGGGGGAATAGGGGGTGGCAGCGTCGGCCATAGATAAATTCATGCTATGCAGGAGAGAGGGGGCGGCGCCCGTGCGCCCTTAAAGCACGGGCCGACACTGGTTGTAACTACAGGTGATATAGAGTGGGCAGCTGCAAGTAGGCCAATTAAGTCATCAGTTCCTTCCTTCCTTCCTTTTTCCAAGGACTATTCAGCAGATCTCTTGGAAGAATTGTGGCACATGGTCTTCCCAAATGTGGGTTTCAGACTTTTTGAAAATCTTACAAGCAGGGCCGGTGCTTGACTATTTTGCGGCCTAGGTAAGACTAACCCGCCCCCTTCCCAAAGCCCCGCCGGAAGTAAGAACACAATACACACAGTCTTTGATCTCAGCAAAATGTTAACAAATCAATTTCGAATCTTCTAATGGAATTCGATATAAATTTGACTCGAATTTCAGTTCTAAATGACAACGAATTTCAGTTCGTTAGTCGTCTATTCGGAAAATTCGTAAGTTTCCGTCGGATGTAAAATTCGGGATAGAAGATATATCCGAATGAACAAATGACGGTAATTCGTCTGAAAAAAAATTGAAACGAAACGAACCGCACATGTCTACCTGACGTCCGCCCACCCCAACGAGGTGGGGGGGGGGTGGCAGTAGTCTTGCCTAGGGCACGGGTGACTACATTCTAAAAGAAAACAAGGACAGAGGGCGCACCAGCCTTGCGCATTACCTTTGCAACACTGAAATGTATCTAAAAGTAGGATAATATACTCACAAACATATGATAAAAACAAGCAGATAATAGAAAGTCCATCATAGACCTCATCCAGAGGGATCTGCTGGCCAGTAGACTTTCATCCCACCTAAGACTACGGGCCAGCAGATCCTTCTGGATGAGGTCTATTTTGGACTTTCTATTATCTGCTTGTTTTTATCACATGTTTGTGAGTATATTATCCTATTCTTCAATAAATTTCAGTGTTGCAAAGGTAATGGGCAAGGTTGGTGCGCCCTCTGTCCTTGTTTTCTTTTAGAATTTGTCCTGGGTTCTCCCTAACCTGTTGAGAGTTGCAGCACAGACGATGCAGTGGTGTGAGCTGTGAAGATTCTCCTCCTTCCTTTTCCAAATCAGCCAACGGCAACCTTTTGAGTGCAGGAGCATTTAGTTTCTTTTTGCGGGTGACTACAACAGAGTCTTCTCGTCAACTCACCGTGGCAGCGGAATTTCTCCTACGTCCGGAGACCTGATGGTGCCCACTTCCTCCGCCTCCCCAGCAGCCCTTGTGTCTATATATAGACTGGGTTGCTAGAACCAATGTATAGATCTGCTTACCATCAGCTCTGGGGTATGCCTGTAAATCTTATATGCATACCTATATCCCTATATCTAGTGGACTGCAGCTCTGAATGATTTGTTGGATGAAAGGCTTTATATTTAGGTTGTATCTGGGATGTACAACAGCTCTGAATGAACTGTTGTATAAATGGCTCTATATTTAGGATGTATCTGGTCTATAAACCAGAGGCTCTGGATGGACAGTTTGATAAATGGGTCCATATCTAGGATGTATCTGGTCTATAAACCAGAGGCTCTGGATGGACAGTTGGATAAATGGCTCTATATTTAGGATGTATCCAGTCTATAAACCAGAGGCTCTGGATGGACAGTTGGATAAACTGCTTTATATTTAGGATGTATCCGGCCTATAAACCAGAGTCTCTGGATAGACAGTTGGATAAATGGCTCTATATTTAGGATGTATCCAGTCTATAAACCAGAGACTCTGGATGGACAGTTGGATTAATGGCTCTATATTTAGGATGTATCTGGTCTATATCCAGAGGCTCTGGATGGACAGTTTGATAATTGGATCTATATTTAGGATGTATCCGGTCTATAAACCAGAGGCTCTGGATGGACAGTTGGATAAATGGCTCTATATTTAGGATGTATCCAGTATATAAACCAGAGGCTCTGGATGGACAGTTGGATTAATGGCTCTATATTTAGGATGTATCTGGTCTATATCCAGAGGCTCTGGATGGATAGTTGGATAAATGGCTCTATATTTAGGATGTATCCGGTCTATAAACCAGAGGCTCTGGATGGACAGTTGGATAAATGGCTCTATATTTAGGATGTATCCGGTCTATAAACCAGAGGCTCTGGATGGACAGTTGGATTAATGGCTCTATATTTAGGATGTGTCTGGTCTATAAACCAGAGGCTTGGATAGACAGTTGAATAAATGGTTCTATATTTAGGATGTATCCGGTCTATAAACCAGAGGCTCTGGATGGACAGTTGGATTAATGGCTCTATATTTAGGATGTGTCTGGTCTATAAACCAGAGGCTCTGGATGGACAGTTGGATAAATGGCTCTATATTTAGGATGTATCTGGTATATAAATTAGGGGCTCTGAATGGACAGTTGGATAAATGGCTCTATATTTAGGATGTATCTGGTCTATAAACCTTATTATTAAAGGGGGCTTCCAGATTTCAATAACCCCCCCCTACACACAGGCCAGGGTTGTGAGTAAGAGGTCCCTGCCTTGGGGACAGGTTGCTTTGCCAGGGAGGGGGTCCCCATAGTAAGGCATCATCCAATAATATGTTGCCTATTAAGGAGGGGGGCAACACCTCCCCCTTTTTCTTGGCCAGTCAAGCTGAATGCTTGAATTAAGGGTCTGATATTTTTAAGGGGGGATTTTACACTTATTTTTTTTGTGTGAGATACCACCTTAGAATCCATACCAGACTCATAGGATCTGGTAAGCATTTGGAAGCGGGAGGGGGAGGGGTACATGCATTTTTTTTTTTCATTCTTGCTGTAGGATGTGCTACAGCAAAAGTCATATTTACAAAAAAAATAAAAATAAAGAAATAAAAGACTCAGTTTAAATTGGCATCAAATGGCATTCATCGCAACAGAATACATAGCGGACCCTTAAAGATTTTTTTTTTTTTTTTTATAAACAATGAAACTGTCAATGAAATGCCATTTTTCTGCAATTTTAAACCTTTTTTTTCCTTTGTAAATGTCAGTACTGTACATCACAGAGATAAGCCCCTTTAGGCAAGATTAGGGCTCCCCTGGGCATGTTATTTAAAGAAACTAGACATTTTTATTGTTTCACTTTAAGCATCACTGCCCTGGCCAAATGTACTTTTCTTACTTTTTTTTTGCATTGGTAGATGTTTCTCAGGGCATTGCCCTCCTCTCATTCTATTTTTTGACACCCCCTTGCCCGTGGAAATTTTAAATCTGACATATTTTACTTTCATTGACTTCAACGGGGTTCGGCATCTGGACATCTTTGACATGCCCTGTGCCCTGCTTGAACCAAACCCAGGGCCGTTCAGCTAATCAATAGTGTTAAAGAGGTTCTAAAGGCTGAAGTTTTACCTTAAAGTTACAAATACTGCAGCTGCTGACTTTTAAAATATGGTCACTTACCTGTCCAGGGGGCCCGCGATGTTGACACCCTAAGCCGATCTGTCCCTCGGCTCTCGGGTGCTGCCGCCGCCATCTTCGGTAAGGGAATCAGGAAGTGAAGCCTTGCAGCTTCACTTCTTGGTTCCCTACTATGCATGCGCAAATCGCGCTGTGCGTTCCCACTGGTTCCTGCTGTCTCCTGGGACCCGTGTGTCTCCCAGAAGACAGCGGGGGGGGGGGGGGGGAAGTGGCATAGATACCCGCAGGTGGCGCGGGTATCTATGCCCGGAAGTGGGAGCAAAATACCTGCATTAGACAGGTATTTGCTCCCCCCTCCCCCCTGAAAGGTGTCAAATGTGTCACCGGAGGAGGGGAGGATTCCGAAAAGCGGAAGTTCCATTTTTGTATGGAACTCCACTTTAATGCATCCTCTGAGAGCAGTGAGAGCTATGGCTCTCTCTCTTCTTATAGGCTCAAGCACAGCAGCGAGAGCCATTGGCTTCCGCCACTGTACATCACAGCCAATGAGAAGGAAGCAGGAGACAGAGCCAAGCCACTCTCTTTGCATCTATGGACACACAGAGCCAGCTTGGGAGTGAACCTGCACAAGTGCCCCCATAGCAAGCAACTTGGGGGGGCTAATCGCACTGGCGGGGGACCCGAGAAGAGGAGGACAGAGCAGGTGTGTATAACATGTTTGTTATTTAAAATGGAGTTCCACCCACTTTTACAACTCTTCAGCATCCCTCACTAAACTGTGCACTGTAAACGAATTGGATATTTTAAAAACAATTTTCTCAGCACCTACTGTATATCTGCTGTATTCATTTTTCACTTCCTCCTCCCTGGCCGTGGCCCATCACATCATTTCCTGTTTGCAATGCCTTCTGGGAAGGGGCAGCAACTTCCTCTGACACTGCCGTTGCTATGGAAACCTGACCTGAAACCTATTACACTGCTTGTGCTGCACTGAGCATGTGCGAGATCTGCAAGGATGAGATCCAGGAAGAAATACAGTCTGGCTTCAGATGCCCACACTTAAGATGGCCACGGCCTGCTGTAAGTTTATAAAATAACAAACTACTGCTATAAACTAACAAAACAGACCTTAGTTTACAGACTAACTTTACTAAAATACATTAAGCTTGTGTATAATTTCGGCCGGAACACCACTTTAAAAAATACTAATAAAATAAAGGTTCACAATCATTTTTTTTTTTTTTTTTTGTTTACAAACTTTTTTTATTGAAGTTAAATTGTGGTGGGGTTCACAATCACTTTAATGGAGAAGGATACAGCAAATCCTAATGATTGGTTACAATGTTCTGTCCCTGGAGTCCTGAATAGATACAAACACTAAATATGTGATTTAAATCCTCACAGATTAGAAAGACCATTCTGAATGATCCAGCATTGAAGTCCCAGAACCTATTTCAATTCATTAAGGGAATTGATTAAATAAAAATATCAGAAATTGAATTTGGTAATGCACCCAAAGATGCTCAATGCACAATTTTGTTTTGATATTTTGATCACAGATGTGAAAAATGAGATGGTAATACAGTATTTTGCCAGTGAGGCTCTGCAGATGCAACAGATCCATCCTTCATGTCTAATATCCCTTTAGGGCTCCACAAGATGGTTCACTCCATTCGCAAGTGGAATGAAGTATATACACATTTATTATAACCAATGAGCGTTAACTGCCTGCAGGAGATGGGAGCAAAGTAATAAAATCCAAAGTATTTATTAGAACCAAAATGCCTTGTCTGGTCAGGTCAAGAATTGGACATGTGTGAGGTCACATCTAGACAATGGAGGATGGATTGTCCATGCTGCAGCAGCCATCACAAAATTCTGACAGAGCCCCTGATGTGGAGGATGTGGAGGGTTGTTCTTAAGATCCCTGAGACCTGTAGACCAGTGGAGAAAGATGTTCAGAGGGCGTTCTTGTAAATAGTGATGGTGGCGTGCTGGAGCTGCACTCCCTAGCTAGAAGCTGAAGACAGCCAGGTGTGGTCGCCTGTAGTGATGAGATCCAGGTTCACCACTGCCATGGGTTTGTAGTGGATCCCCAGGATTTGCAAAGTTTGGAATTGTGAACTTTTAGCCAAAAATTTTGGAGGAACAACCTATAGTGTGGGGGATATATGCTGACACGATCTTATGGTTATATGTTTGGCTTGCTGTGACTACTAGTCCTTCAGAAGCCTCTGTGCTAATTATACTGGTCTTTTGCTGGGTAAGTTATGATTATTTCTTTATATATGGTTGTATTTGCTCCTCACCAATAACCTTTTAACCACTTAGCTTAGTGTTGTCCGCAACACTCTGATGGGGACCCTTATGTTAGGGGTGCTTTGATGGGAAACCTGATGTAAGGGGGAATGCTGATGGGGACCCTGATGTGAGAGGGGCTGTTATGGGGATCAGGATGTAAGGGGGACTCTAATACGGTATCTGATTGAAGCTGGGAACTCCTAAGGTGGACTTTGATGTAAAATGGACTCTGATGGAGACCTCGGTGCAAGGGGAACTTTGGTGAGGATCTTGATATTAGGGGTGCTTTGATGGGCATCCTGATGTAAGGGGGAATGCTGATGGGGACCCTGATGTCAGAGGGGCTGTTATGGGGATCAGGATGTAAGGGGGACTCTAATAGGTATCTGATTTAAGCTGGGAACTCCTAAGGTGGACTTTGATGTAAAGTGGACTCTGGTGGAGACCTCGGTGCAAGGGGAACTTTGGTGCGGATCTTGATATTAGGAGTGCTTTGATGGGCATCCTGATGTAAGGGGGAATGCTGATGGGGACCCTGATGTCAGAGGGGTTGTTATGGGGATCAGGATGTAAGGGGGACTCTAATAGGGTATCTGATTTAAGCTGGGAACTCCTAAGGTGGACTTTGATGTAAAGTGGACTCTCATGGAGACCTGGGTGCAAGGGGAACTTTGGTGAGGACCCTGATATTAGGGGTGCTTTGATGGGAATCCTGATGTAAGGGGGAATGCTGATGGGGACCTGATGTTAGGGGGGCTTTTATGAGGGAGGAGGATGTAAGGGGGTACCCTAATAGGGAATCTGATTTAAGCTAGGAACCCCTAAGGTGGACTTTGATGTAAGGTGGGCTCTGATGGAGACCCTGATGTAAAGGGGAGTGCTGATGGGGACTCTGATGTCAGGGGGGCTCTTATAGGGATCATGATGTACGGGGGGGCTCTAATAGGCAATCTGAGGTATGCTGGAAACTACCATGGTGGACTTTGAAGTAAGGAACGCTCTAATCGAGACCCTGATATAACTGAGGATTCTGATGGTGATTCTGATAGAAGGGAAACTCTGGTGTAGACCCTAATACAGGGATCCTCAAACTAAGGCCCTCCAGCTGTTGCAGGACTACACATCCCATGAGGCATTGTAAAACTCTGACATTCACAGACATGACTAGGCATGATGGGAATTGTAGTTCCTGAACAACTGGAGGGCCATAGTTTGAAGACCCCTGCCCTAATACATAGGGGGGCTCTGATGGAGACCCTGATGTAAGGAGGGACTCTGATGTAAAAGGGGCTTTGCTTGTTTTTTTGCAGTTCTTTCTCTTTTGTACTGAATCATATCATGCTGATTAATGAAAAAGACCCCAAAGTAAAACATTCATTCATTTATTATTCATTCATTTATAAAACAAATTTTTTTCGACCTTCAAATAATAAAAGTATGGAGACCCCTGTGTCAGACAATAAAACTCACACTTATGGTTATCGTCAGTTTGTAACAACTGCTAAGTGCAGCCAATGTATTTATATTGGTCCCATATCGCACCGTCATAGAACGTAACTGCATGATATTTATGCTTTGCCATGATCATACTTGGTAACAAATCCACTGTTTTAATAAATTCCTTGTGTCAGTAAACACAACATGGTTTAATCAAACTATCAATTCGACATCTTGTCCCGAAGCAGTAAAATAAGTATTACGAAGGAAGAAAAAAAAAAAGACAATTTAACTCAACACCTCGACAGACGGTAATTTTAGAAAATTGCTTTCAAAACCTTTTCTGCGGCACATAGAAATGAAGTGAAGGATTTGACAGAGCAGAGAAAACATGTTTACCGAAGCGGCATGCAAGGATTAGATGTTGCAGAAACTGATAGGTAGAAGGTGCCGCTGAGCGTCGCAGGGTTCCTAGAAGAAGGTTGGTAGGGAGCAGAATGTTTTTGAAGTGGGGGAACCAAATTTCCATGCCAGAGCTAAAGAAATGCAAAGTAATCTGACTCAGATTATCCCGGCACCAGAGGTGATTCATGGCTTGTTTAAACAGGTAAAAGTAATTGCTGATCATGCTGATTCTAAATCCTCATTAATAAAAATAGTGAAGATTATTTTCATGTGCAGAATGAAAAGGGCAAGTGAGAAACGTACTATGTAAATGTAAAAGTTTTCATAAGTGAGAGAAGTTAGAATTATGTAAATTTGTTCTCTGTTGTTCTCTTATCTGCAGAATTATCTTCCGGAGCATTGTATGCCGATGGCTTCCATTTGATCTGAATGGGAGGCCACCATTCGTCTGCCCACATTACCAACCCATGGGAGGATACCATTCTTTTGCCTATATTACCAACCCATGTAAGGCCACCGTTCCTCTGCCCATATTACGAACCCATGGGAAGCCACTATTCCTCTGCCCATATTACCAGCCAATGGGAGGCCACCACATTACTCTGCCTATATTACCAGCCCATGGGAGGCCATCATTCTTCTTCTCATATTACCAGCCCATGGAAAGCCACCATTTCTCTACCCATATTACCAACCCATAGGAGGCCACTATTCCTCTGGACCCCCATACCCTTAATGCCTTATGCCCAATAACTTGCATCTAAGCCCTCAAAATGGGCACTTTTGATTTTTCCAGTTCTGGTCCCAAAGACTTCAACAGGGATTCGTTATTCGGCTCCAAACTAGAAGCAGTACATGTGTTTCATCCATGTGTTCAGCAGTTTAGTTGAAGGCTAAAAAACTATTTTCCCTTTAAAATACAAAGCATCCTTACCTCTCTCACATTTTTTATGTTTATGTTTTGGCACCAGTCTGGATCAATAATGAGGGGGAACATCAAGGGCAATGTGCTTGCCTGTTTGATATTGTTACTTTTTTTGTGGTGTCAAACTTCCCGTGGGCAATTTGCCACCTGCCGAGTCTCTGGATGTGTGTGAAGATCTCCATGAAAAGCAGTAGACAGGTAGCATACAGCCCGGTGTTGGGGATGTGGGAACTATGTTGTCAAAAGCTATAAACCATATTGTGCAAGTAGAACACTTTATAATTCTCTTCCTCTGAACACATCTGCTATATCCAGAACAAGCTCTACAGCATTTTTCAATTGGAATCAAGGTTGCTACTGGAGAGGGAATGTTTCAATTTATGAAATATGCAGTATTATGTGTCAAGGCAAAAGATAAACTTTATTAGAACATCAATTGTCATTTACAAATAGTTTAACAATGTGGCCAGTCTTATTATACAATGTATGACCAAATGTATGTGGAGTTCAGGTGTTTCCAGTGAAGGGCAATAGTGGTCTTTTAACTTTATGGTAATAGTTTATGAGATGACCCTTTTTCTGTTCCAGCTTGACTGTGTCCTTGTGTACAAAGCCAGCTGCATAAAGACATGGTTTGACCAGTTTGGTGTAGAGGATCTCAAGTGGCCTTCACAGATGCCTGTCCTCGACCCTACGCACACCTTTGCTCCATAAAGACATGGTTTGACCAGTTTGGTGTGGAGGATCTCAAGTGACTTTTACAAATCCCTGACCTCAACCCTACTGAACATCTTTGCTTCAAGAAGACATGGCTTGAACAGTTTAGTGTAGAGCAAGGGTAGACAACTTTAGAGAGATGGAGATCTACTTGAACAACAATGATGAAGTCAAAGATCACCGGGCACAGTGTCCTGTTGTTAGGGCTGGTTCACACCAGAATGGAATGCCAGCAAGGCATGTTCCATGTGTGTTTCCTGCATAGTGTTCAAAACACACTGCCTTTGTGATCTACTATGGGTGATGTGCAGTGTTTAGGATTGCGTTACACTCAGAATGCAGGGTTAAGGAGTGTGTTGCGCACAGAATGCAGGGAGCAGGAGTGCGTCACGCTCAGAATGCAGGGATCAGGAGTGTGTCACGCTCAGAATGCAGGGATCAGGGATAAGGAATGCTTTATGTTCAGAATGCATGGGATCAGGAATCAGGATTCCTTTAACACTCAAGATGCAGGGATCGGGGATCAGGAGTGTTATGCTTAGAATGCAGGGATCAGGACTGCGTTACGCTCAGAATGTAGGGATCAGGAGTGTGTTACACTCAGAACGCAGGGATCAGGGATAAGGAGTGCTTTATGTTCAGAATGCATAGGATCAGGAATCAGGATTCCTTTAACGCTCAAGATGCAGGGATTAGGAGTGTGTTATGCTCAGAATGCAGGGATCAGGAGTGCGTTACGCTCAGAATGCAGGGATCAGGAGTGCGTTACGCTCAGAATGCAGGGATCAGGAGTGCGTTATGCTCAGAATGCAGGGATAAGGAGTGCGTTATGCTCAAGATGCAGGGATCAGGAGTGCATTAAGCCAATGAACCGCTGGACACCTTTTTTATCTGCAGGGGCCGGCCATTCTTGAATTGCTTTAACCTTTTCCGGGTCCATTGCGACCCCATCGGTGGATATAATAAATCCTAGAAATTGAATAACAGTTTTTTCAAATTCACATTTCTCTGCTTTAAGGTAAAGTCCATGTTTTCTGAGGATAGTAAGAACTTTCTTTACATGAGTCTGGTGTGGTTCAATGGTAGCAGAGAAAATAAGGATGTCATCTAGGTACACAATTACAAAATTATCGAGGTACTCTCGAAAAATGTAATTTACCAAGTATTGAAAGGTGGCCGGGGCATTGCATAACCCAAACGGCATCACCAAGTACTCAAAATGTCCAAATCTGGATCTGAAGGCAGTCTTCCACTCGTCACCAGCACGAATCCGGATGAGGTTGTATGCACCACGTAAGTCTAATTTGGAAAAAATTTGTGCAGTTCGGAACCACTGGAACAACTCTGGAATGAGTGGAAGTGGGTACCTGTTCTTCACTGTTATTTTATTGAGTTCCCTGTAATCCACACAGAGTCTTAGAGAACCATCCTTTTTTTCGACAAAAAAGATGCCGGCTCCAGCCGGCGAGGAGGATGGGCGGATGAAGCCCTTTTCCATATTCTCATCGATTTAAACCCGGAGGGCTTCCAATTCAGTCTCGGACAGCGGAAATATGTGCCCATAAGGAATTTCAGAGCCGGGTAAAAGTTCAATAGGACAGTCGTAAGACCGGTGAGGTGGCAAACTGTCGGCTTTTTTCTTGTCAAAAACGTCCCTGAATTCAAGGTATACTGGAGGAACATGTTGAAGGTTGTCGGGTACCGGTTGCACAGTCAACCAGGAAGCTGGAACTGGGTTTAGAATGCAGGGATCAGGAGTGCTTTACGCTCAAGATGCAGGGATCAGGAATGCGTTATGCTTAAGATGTAGGGATCAGGAGTGCGTTATGCTCAGAATGCAGGGATCAGGAGTGCGTTATACTCACAATGCAGGGATCAGGAATGCATCATGCTCAGAATGCAGGAATCAGGAGTGCGTTATGCTCAGAATGCAGGGATCAGGAGTGCGTTATGCTCAGAATGCAGGGATCAGGAGTGTGTTACGCTCAAGATGCATGGATCAGGAGTGTGTTACGCTTAAGATGCAGGGATCAGGAGTGCGTTATGCTCAGAACGCAGAGATCAGCAGTGCATTACACTCAGAATGCAGGGATCAGGAGTGCATTATGCTCAGAAAGCAGGGATCAGGAGTGTGTTACGCTCAGAATGCAGGGATCAGGGATAAGTAGTGCTTTATGTTCAGAATGCATGGGATCAGGAATCAGGATTCCTTTAACACTCAAGATGCAGGGATCAGGGATCAGGAGTGTGTTATGCATAGAATGCAGGGATCAGGACTGCGTTACGCTCAGAATGTAGGGATCAGGAGTGTGTTATGCTCAGAACACAGGGATCAGAGATATAGAGTGCTTTATGTTCCGAATGCATGGGATCAGGAATCAGGATTCGTTTAACACTCAAGAGGCAGGGATCAGGAGTGTGTTATGTTTAGAATGTAGGGATCCGGACTGCGATATGCTCAGAATGCAGGGATCATGAGTGTGTTATGCTCAGAATGCAGGGATCAGGACTGCGTTATGCTCAGAATGCAGGGATCATGAGTGTGTTATGCTCAGAATGCAGGGATCAGGACTGCGTTATGCTCAGAATGCAGGGATCAGGAGTGCATTATGTTTATAATGCGGGGAACAGGAGTGTGTTACGCTCAGAATGCAGGGATCAGGAGTGCGTTATGCTCAGAATGCAGGGATCAGGAGTGCATTATGCTCAGAATGCAGGGATCAGGAGTGCGTTATGCTCAGAATGCAGAGATCAGAAATAAGGAGTGCGTTATGCACAAGATGCACTGATCAGGAGTGCGTTATGCTCAGAATTCAGGGATCAGGAGTGTGTTACGCTCAGAATGCAGGGATCAGGAGCGCATTATGCTCAGAATGCAGGGATCAGGAGTGCGTTACACTCAGAACGCAGGGATCAGGGATCAGGAGTGCTTTATGTTCAGAATGCAGGGATCAGGAATCAAGATTCCTTTAACGCTCAAGATGCAGGGATCAGGAGTGCGTTATGCTCAGAATGCAGGGATCAGGAGTGCGTTACGCTCAGAATGCAGGGATCAGGAGTGCGTTACGCTCACAATGCAGAGATCAGGAGTGCGTTATGCTCAAGATGCAGGGATCAGGAGTGCTTTATGCTCAAGATGCAGGGATCAGGAGTGCGTTACGCTCAGAATGCAGGGATCAGGAGTGCGTTACGTTCAGAACGCAGGGATCAGGATTGTGTTATGCTCAGAATGCAGGGATCAGGACTGCGTTATGCTCAGAATGCAGGGATCAGGACTGCGTTATGCTCAGAATGCAGGGATCAGGAGTGCATTATGTTTAGAATGCGGGGAACAGGAGTGTGTTACGCTCAGAATGCAGGGATCAGGAGTGCGTTATGCTCAGAATGCAGGGATCAGGAGTGCATTATGCTCAGAATGCAGGGATCAGGAGTGTGTTATGCTCAGAACGCAGGGATCAGGAGTGCGTTACGCTCAGAATGCAGGGATCGGGGATCAGGAGTGCGTTATGCTCAGAACGCAGGGATCAGCAGTGCATTACGCTCAAGATGCAGGGATCAGGAGTGCGTTATGCTCAGAATTCAGGGATCAGGAGTGTGTTACGCTCAGAATGCAGGGATCAGGAGCGCATTATGCTCAGAATGCAGGGATCAGGAGTGCGTTACACTCAGAACGCAGGGATCAGGGATCAGGAGTGCTTTATGTTCAGAATGCAGGGATCAGGAATCAAGATTCCTTTAACGCTCAAGATGCAGGGATCAGGAGTGCGTTATGCTCAGAATGCAGGGATCAGGAGTGCGTTACGCTCAGAATGCAGGGATCAGGAGTGCGTTACGCTCACAATGCAGAGATCAGGAGTGCGTTACGCTCACAATGCAGAGATCAGGAGTGCGTTATGCTCAAGATGCAGGGATCAGGAGTGCTTTATGCTCAAGATGCAGGGATCAGGAGTGCGTTACGCTCAGAATGCAGGGATCAGGAGTGCGTTACGCTCAGAACGCAGGGATCAGGATTGTGTTATGCTCAGAACGCAGGGATTAGGGATCAGGAGTGCGTTACGCTCAGAATGCAGGAGTCGGGGATCAGGAGTGCGTTATGCTCAGAATGCAGGGATCAGGAATCAGGAGTGCTTATGCTCAGAATGCAGGGATCAGGAGTGTGTTAGGCTCAGAATGCAGGGATAAGGAGTGCGTTGCGCTCAAGATGCAGGGATCAGGAGTGCATTATGCTCAAGATGCAGGGATCTGTTGGAATCTCTCCTCATTCTCACACTTTTCTCTGTGCACGCACTCCTGATCCCTGCTTTCTGAGCGTAACGCACTCTGATCCCTGCATCTTGAGCATAATGCACTCCTGATCCCTGCATCTTGAGCGTTAAAGGAATCCTGATTCCTGATCCCTGCATTCTGAACATAACGCACTCCTGATCCCTGCGTTCTAAGCATAACGCACTCCTGATCCATACATTCTGAGCATAATGCACTCCTGATCCCTGCATTCTGAGCGTAACACACTCCTGATCCCTGCATTCTGAGCATAACGCACTCCTGAGTCTGCAGAGCCCCTCCTTACAGTGAAAGAGACTTTGTGGACTCTGATGTAAAGGGGGACTCTTGTTATTAACTTCATATTATTAAAAATGTTATTTAATAGCAAAATATATGTATAGTTTATACTATAAAAAAAAAAATTGGCATGCGCCGCTAAAGTGTTCGGGTTTGACTTGAAGAAAAGGTGGCACCCCTAGGTGGAGAGGAGCTGGCAGAGTGACTTTGAATATTAACAAGCTGGTGATTGGTTAATTAGGACCTAGCAACCAATCGCCTGCAGGTTAACTTGAAAAGTTAACTTTGCCAGCTCCTCCCCCACCCTCCGTCCTGGGCTGTGCTGTCTCTCACTCTCTGCTGTTCACAGCTCCGGAGGAGGCTGGAGGGGAGGGAGAGAGAAGAATCAAAGGTGCGGCGGAGACGGCTGGGGGTGGAAAGAAAAAGACCGGCACTTGCAGTAGCGGGTTTGGCGGCGCAGACCCGTTCCCGGTCTACCTGTCACCTACCCGTGGTCGAGAGGTAGCCCGCGATGGACGGGTTGATGACCCCGGGTGTAGAGGATCTCAAGTAGCTTCAACAGATCCCTGACCTCAACCCTACTGAACACCTTTGCTCCATAAAGACATGGTTTGACCAGTTAGGTGTGTAGGATCTCATATGGCCTTCACAGATCCCTGACCTCAACCCGACTGAACAACTTTGGGGTGAATTAGAACACCAATGTTGAGCCAGGTCTTCCCACCCAACATCAGTACCTCACAAATGGGCACAAATTTCCATGGACATATTCCAATCAGCTGTCACTTCTATCTTCAAGGAAATTGACTTCATCAGAGGCACACCAACAAAATGCATCAGTCGCACTGGAGCTGACATTTGTAATGGTTTGTTATCATGTAAATATAAACCAGAGTTACACTATGCTGATTCTATATTTGCTTTTACTCGATAACTGTATTTGACATTGTTTTTTGATTGTTTGTGTTTCATTTATCATGGTGTATGTGTTGTTTTAGTTGATACTGTATATTTTTAGTTTGTATTTTTTTGTGAACGAGTAATCAGGTGACATCTTGGGCACCCCGACCCCCCCACCACAGACCCGCACATCCACTAGACCAAAGATGTGTGAAAGAGGCCCCTGTCCCCATCAACATGGGGACATGGTGCCCCCTGGCAAGGTATCTTACCCACATGGAGGGCATGTGGCATGGGGAGTTCAGGAGGATAGATGCACGTTTCTTCCCCCTCCCTTTCCATGGCAGACACTTATCAGGAATAAGGGTCTGGTATAAATGTTTCTGTTTCACAGAAAGAAAAAAAAAAAAGCTGGCATGAAAAATGTAATTTAGGGGCATTTTTGTTACCTAAAATGTCCATTTTGCTGCTGTACATACTACAGGCATCCCACAAGCGTGTCATTTAAGAGTTTTGTATTTGTAATGTTTCACTTTAAGTCCTAATGAAAGAGATGATTTGGGGTCCCCATGCAGTTTCTTATAGCAAAAAAGAAAACTGAGAGGGAAATGTAATTTATTGTCCAGCAATTTAAATCGTCTTTTTCGTAAGTTTCACTCAGTAGATCCTACAGGTACACTACTTCACAGCCAAGTTGTGTATTGTTAATGTCCCACTTTTAGCCTTATTAAAGGCTGCCCCCCACTGAATGGTATTTTTTTTTTCTTGGTACAAACATGTGCCCCCCCTGGCAGTGCCCAGCTCCCCATGCCCCTTGTTTGACAATTCCTTTGCCTATTACCCTTGAGAATGAAGGAATGAAGAGAAATGATTTTCAAGATTTGCCTCGCATTGACTTCAAAGGGGTTAAGAGGTTAGCAGTAAAAGTTCGCAATTTGCGGATTTTTAGACATTTTTGACAAACATGCCTGAAAACCTAACCTAATTACATTTTCATACTACTAGTGTGGAGCTCAGGAGTAATCAAAAGCTAAAGAGGAGAAGGAGAGACATGGGGAGGCTGCAATTACTGTTGGTACTTACTTGAAGAACGGTGCTTACCTGGAGAACCGATGATTGGGAAGCTTTAACAGACCTTCGAAAATGCAAGTCCGACATTTCCGGTGAACTCTGAATCTGACGGGTAAATGTTTTTAATTGGAAGCACAGCTGTTGGAACACTTTTACAATTATTTGATAACCTGAGAGCGGGTGGATGAGTCGTGGCTGGACATCAATACATACAAACGTGGTGTTGCTTTTTGACCTGTGACCTGATTGATACAAAATGAAACAATTTGTAAAGCTCATTAGTGGAATATAAAATAAAGTTTTTACTCACACAATAAAAGTATGGGAATGCAAAAAGTAATAAAATGCTGGAAGGCTCTGGATGGGGCTGGGTGACCATGTGGTAGTGGTGGTGGTGGTGGCAGGAGGTTATGGAGTGAGTGAGGATTCTGGAGGGGGCTGGGTGGCACTGTGGGACACTATTGGTGGTTGAAGACACTATGGAGGACTGGAGGCTCTGCAGCAGCCTGGGGGACGCTGTGGAAGGCAGTGCTGAACTGTGGGAAGTTGGGGGGCATTCTGGAGGCTAAAGGTTCACAGTGGGCTGGGGGAATTGTGTGGGCCACTAGGGTAAGATGGGGGCACTATGGCAGCTAGGAGATATTGTGGAAGGTTAATGGATTTGCAGCTGGTTGGGGGGTCACTGCAGGAGGTTGGGAACATTCTAGAAGCTGAGGGTTCACATTATGCCGGGAGCACTGTGTGGGCCACTAGGGCAAGATGGTGGTTCTATGGGGCATTCTGGAGGCTAAAGGTTCACTGGGGGCCGGGGGCATTGTGTGGGTTACTATGGTAAGATGGGGGCACTATGGCAGCTAGGAGGCATTGTGGAAGATTGAGGGATCTACAGCTGGCTGAGGGGCACTATGGGAGGTTGGGAGCATTCTGGAGGCTGAGGGCTCACAGGGAGCTGGAGGCCCTGTGGGCCACTATGGTAAGATAGGGGCATTATGGCATCTGGGGGGCATTGTGGAGGGTTAAGGGATCCTCAGCTGGCTGGAGACTCAGGAAAAGATAGACTATGGCCCAGTGGTTGGGTACCACAGGTCTAGAGTGAGGAGGATTATACAGGCAGAATTGTAATGTCTAACTACACTATGGTAACAATGGAAACATGTTTCAGTTCCATTTACACATTTCTGATACCATGTTTATGTGTTTC
The DNA here is from genome assembly GCA_037952925.1 of Lithobates clamitans. Classification (NCBI taxonomy): domain Eukaryota; kingdom Metazoa; phylum Chordata; class Amphibia; order Anura; family Ranidae; genus Lithobates; species Lithobates clamitans. The sequence continues at coordinate 990,577 of JBBGZY010001020.1, read as the reverse complement.
TCTAAGGTCAGTCTTTAGACTTATTCTTACCCTCTGGATAGAAATCTGGCTTTGAAAGGCCATGCACAGCCGAATCCTTTCATTTTACTTTTGCATAGGATAGGATTTAGGGCGAAAGGGTTGAAACCTCCTGTTAAGCATAAGAAAAAAACAGCACACAAGTTGTAGATCTAGATGGAAGGTTTACTGAAGACCAATATTAGGACAGTTACACATAGTTCTTCTGATGTGGAACTTGAGTGAACCTTCCATCTGGATCTACAACTGCTGTGTTGTTTTTTCGTGTATCATTGGATTTGTATGGCACCCATCCCTGTTAAAGCAAAGGATATGTAACCAGCACACCAGGGAACTCCATTCATGTGATGTGATTATCAATAAAAGAGTTAGACCCTTTGATGGAGTTTCCTGGTGTGCTGGTGACAGATCCTTTGCTTTGAGTCATTCTGGTTCCAGATGGTGGTCGCCTCAGCACCCACTTACTCTACGCTATCAATCGCCACACACTGAACAAACCTACCTGTTATGCAGGTATTAGCAGCCTCAGCCGAGCTCCTTCCAAGCCATGTTACTGACGTGTTTCGTCCCACCCATGGGGCTTCGTCATGACTAAACCCTGTGGGCAGGGCAGAAACACATTGGGGGTATGGCTAATACCTGCATAATGTCCTGGGCTTGGCTAATATCTGCATAACAGGTATACCTGCATAACAACATTCCCTGTTGAATACACAGAGCTTGAATAGGCTCTTCACACCGAACTAGCACCCACAGTTGAGCCCCCCTGGATTTGGACACAGGAGCTTGAGCGGTAACCCATATGCCTCACAGCTGTGGCCAAAACTATCCAAAATATTGCGATTGATGGGCAGCAAGCCTGCTGAACATGACCTATTGAAGAGAATAGGGAAGCGCCGCAAATGCCCTGCTTTTTTTGGCAAAAATGGGGTTAAATGGGGGTCATACACTTATCAACTACTTCCCCCCTCGGGTTGACATCATATTACATCGGGAAATTGAAGTGGAGATATTTGGATGATGCCTGCAGCTGCAGGCATCATCCAGATATCTTTTTTTTCTGCCAGCGATTCCCTGCAATGTAAAAGCCATCATAGTAGTTGTTTAGCCGCTTGATTGCTTTTACAGGTGGTGGGAGGGGATATTCTACGGTCTCTTCCGTGTGATCATGGAGCCGAAGAATTAGTCTGCCAGCGGCGGTGGTTTACCATAGAGCTGGTCAGGGACCAGATGGTCCCTGGCCAGCTCTATGACCCTTGGAGGCCGAAAGCAACGTTAGGACGTAAATTCTGATGTAAACACTGCTGTTTGTTTTAGCTGGAAAGCCAGAGATTGATTTTTTTTTTATCTCAGGCTTTCCAGCCTAGCGGAGAGATGTAGAGAGATGTGGGGATTTATAGATCCCAGATCTCTCCAGAAAGAGTACCTGTCATGCCCTATTCCTATTCCAAGCAATGTTTACATTCCTTGGAATAGGAATAAAAGTGATAAAAAAATAAATTAATTCTCTCCACAGTTGCTCAACTGTTGATGATCCTGCTCGTCAGTCCTGCCTACTTAAGCCGTCCAGTCCAGAGGAGCTCTGTCCTCGCCTTGGTCACATCACAAGAAACTATCTCCTGCGTTCCTGTTTAAAGACTGGCTTTGCTGACATCCCTTCTGGCTCTAGATCCTGCTTGCTGTTCCACTACATTGATCCCTAAGTTCTGGCCTGGCTTATTATCCGTTCCAGTTACTGAACTTTGACTATGTTTTGACTACGTTAGTTCTTTTTACTTTTATTATTAAACAAGTGTGAATTAATTGTACTTCTGTCTCGGTCTGATTTCATGGTCTCTGACAGAATGTCATTCCTTGAATGAAAATCCCATACACTGTTAGCAACGTGTCTGTTCTCATCTTGTCACTGCGGTCAAAAACGAATGTCGATTGGGTCTCACTAATGTTTAGAAAATGGTTAGAATTAGTGTATAGCCAGCTTTCCTGTCTTCTCTGTCTGCCGTTGATTATCTGCTGATGCGAATGCCATGTCACCAATATACCAATACCCCATAGGTGGCAAAAACAAAACCTTTGAAGGCAGCCTGAAGAAGTGTGCCATGACTGGCGAAACTCTTCATTAAGACAGCACTCTGGATTTATTTATTTCTTTGCCTAAAAATGGTAAAACACTATTTTTGTATAGTACTGTTTACTGCAGAATGTAAAAATACTGAATACACTTTCAATTATTTAATTATTATTAATTATTTCTTTCTTTCATTTTTAATTATTTAAATAATAATACTATTAATTATTTAAGTGTTCATTTAAATCTGACCTCCAGCCTTCCCTTCCACCTTTGCACAGTTGTACCGGCTCCCCTCCTGGACTGGAAAGGCGTCCTCTGATTTCACAGCACACCGCGAGCTTCTTAACACCTGTATGTGCATTAGAAGCTGCAGCTCTCCTCAATTCTTGGCTGGAGGACTTGCAGTCACTGGATTTCAGTTCTTTCAATCATGAAGATTCAGCATCACATGCTGGCCAGTATGCATGCAAATACAGCCTGTCTGGGAATGCCCACTAATCCAGTCGTCATCTGCCCAACAAGGCTTTGACTTTTTCTTCCCCAAGAGCCAGCCCACTGCTTGCATCAGGAACGAGAACTCTTTATAGGAGTAAGGAAGGAAGCTAGGGGTATTTTAAACTATAGAGGCAGAATATCAACCCAAAATCCAGAACAAAACACATGATACAAATGTTATAAATTGAGTTTCAGTTCAGTGAGTAAAATAAGTATTTGATCCCCTACCAACCAACAATAATTCTGGCCAGGGGCGGACTGATAACTCATGGGGCCCCCGGGCAATAGGAGATTATGGGGCCCCCAGGCAATCAGAGATTATGTTCCCACACAGTATACACACACACAGTATACAATGACACAGTATACACATACATGTACACACAGTATACACAGACAGATGTAAAAAAAAAAACACAGATTTATACATACTGTCCCTGGTTTTACTGAGGCTGGCAACCCTGATGGGGCCCCCTAGTGGCCCAGGGCCCTCGGGCAGTGCCCAAGTGGCTCAATGGTCAGTCCGCCCCTGATTCTGGCTCCCACAGACTGGCTATAGTATGTGCTTGTGTGGTGCACAGATTAGTTCCGTCAATTTAAGAAGGTTCTCCTAATGACAACTCGTTATGTGTATAAAAGACACCTGTCCACAGAATCTCTTTCTTCCATTCAAACCACCATCATGGGCAAGACCAAAGAGCTGTCAAAGGAGGTCAGGGCCAAGATTGTAGACCTGCACAAGGCTGGAATGGGTTACAAGACCATCAGCAAGAAGCTTGGTGAGAAGGAGACAACTATTGGAGTGATTACTCGCAAATGGAAGAAATACAAAATAACTATTAATCGCCCTCGGTCTGGAGCTCCATGCAAGATTTCGCCTCATGGGGTGAGGATGATCATGAGAAAAGTGAAGGATCAGCCCAGAACTACACGGGAGGAGCTTGTGAAGGACCTCAAGGCAGTTGGGACCACAGTCACCAAACAAACCATTGGTAACACAATACGCCGCCATGGATTGAAATCCTGCAGTGCCCGCAAGGTCCACCTCCTCAAAAAGGTACATGTACAGGCCAATGAACATCTAAATGATTCTGAGAAAGATTGGAAGAAAGTGCTGTGGTCAGATGAGACCAAAATTGAGCTCTTTGGCATTAACTCAACTTGCTGTGTTTGGAGGGGAAAAAAATGCTGACTATGACCCTTAGAACACCATCCCTACAGTCAATCACAGAGGTGGAAACATTATGCTTTGGGGCTGTTTCTCTGCTAAAGGTACAGGTTTACTTTGCTGCATTGAGGGGCCAATGGACGGGACCATGTTTTGTAAAGTCTTGGATGAGAACCTTTTTCCCTCAGCCAGAACACTGAAGATGGGTCGTGGATGGGTCTCCCAGCATGACAATGACCCAAAACATACCGCCAAAGCAACAAAGGAGTAGCTCAAGAAGAAGCACATTAAGCCCATGGAGTGGCCTTGCCAGTCTCCAGATCTTAATCCTATAGAAAATTTAAGGAGGGAGCTGAAACTTCGAGTTGCCAAGTGACAGCCAAGAAACCTTAAGAAATTAGAGAAGATCTGTAAAAAAGAGTGGACCAAAATCCCTCCTGAGATGTGTTCAAACCTGGTCACCAACTACAAGAAAGGTCTTATATCTGTGCTTGCCAACAAGGGTTTTTTCCACCAAGTACTAAGTCATATTTTGCTTGGGGATCAAATAATTATTTTACTCACTGTACTGCAACTCAATTTATAACATTTGTATCGTGTTTTTTCTGGGTTTTTGGTTGATATTCTGTCTCTATCATTTAAAATATAACTATGATAAAAAATTATAGACCTTTTATATCTTTGTAAGTGGGCAAACTTACAAAATCTGCAGGGGATTAAATAACTACTTTCCCCACTACATGCTGTAAAAAAATTATTGTTAGAAATGTTTTTTTTACCCCATCCCATCCCCAAACTTTCCTTTGTGTATTGTACAGACCCGGTGGTTTTCCTCTCATCCCTCATGAATTATAGAGCCCTGCACTTTGCATATACACGGCAGAGATCTGAGTCAGCTAATCTCGAGCTGTTTCATTCCAACTCCTGATCCACTTTATTGCTCAATCTCAATATTCGGCAATTTATGAGACATTCTCACTGTGAAGCAAATTCCTTCTCAGGTTATTAAAAACTAAGGAAGCCAATGAGTCTTCCTGGAATATATATAGGAAGTAACTCAGGTGGATGTGAGCTAGAAATAGATTAGAATTCAGAAGAGACGATTCAGAGCAATAAGAGTTTTTTTTTCTTTGCTAAATTTTACACAACCTCGTATCATAAACTTTACCAAAAAATATACTCACCGGCCACTTTATTAGGTACCCCTTGCTAGTACCGGGTTGGACCCCCTTTTGCCTCCAGAACTACATTCTTCGTGTCAAAGATTCAACAAGGTATTGGAAACATTCTTCAGAGATTTTGGTCCATGTTGACATGATAACATCACGCAGTTGCTGCAGATTTGTCGGCTGCACATCCATGATGGGACTCTCCTTTTCCACCACATCCCAAAGGTGCACTATTGGACTGAGATCTGGTGACTGTGGAGGCCATTGGAGTACAGGGACCTCATTGTCCAGTGGTGAGACGGTTGGAGCTGATTGGATATCGAGTCCACCTGACCCGCGGGCATGCTACCGCAACTGAGCCTCTGCGAGCCACCGTACAGCTACGGCGATTCGCGCAGGAGAGCCACTGTGCCACCGTCTATAGATATATATTAAAGATATATATATATAGATATAGATATATATATATATATATATATATAGAGAGAGAGAGATATATATATATATATATATATATATATATAGAGAGAGAGAGAGAGAGAGAGAGAGAGAGAGATAGATATAGATATATAGATGTATATATAGATATATAGATATATATCTATATATATAGATATATATCTATATATATCTGTCTACACACACACAGTGAGGAAAAAGAAAGTATTTGAAAAGCATTTGATCCCCTGCTGATTTTGTACATTTGCCCACTGACAAAGAAATGATCAGTCTATAATTTTAATGGTAGGTTTATATCCAGAAAAACGCATTTCAAAAAGGTTATAAATTGATTTGCATTTTAATGAGTGAAATAAGTATTTGATTCCCTATTATCAATCAGCAAGATTTCTGGCTCCCAGGTGTCTTCTATACAGGTAACAAGCTGAGATTAGGAGCACTCCCTTAACCACTTGCTTACTGGGCACTTAAACCCCCCTCCTGTCCAGACCAATTTTCAGCTTTTAGCGCTGTCCCACTTTGAATGACAATTGCGCAGTCATACAACACTGTACCCAAATGAAATTTTTATCAGTTTTTTCGTACAATTAGAGCTTTCTTTTGATGGTATTTGTTTACCTCTGCGGTTTTTAGTCTTTGTTAAAAAAATTGAAAAAGACAGAATTTAAAAAAAAAAAAAATTTTTTTTTAAATATCTTGTTATAAAATTTTGCAAACAGGTAATTTTTCTCCTTTGTTGATGTACGCTGATGAGGCGGCACTGATGGGCACCGATAGGTGGCAGTGATGGGCACTGATGGGTGGCACTGATGGGTACTGATTGGGCACTGATGGCAGCACTGCTAGGTGGCATTGATTGGCACCACTGGTGGGCATTGATAGGTGACACTTGTGGGCATTGATAGGTGGCATTGATTGGCACCACTGGTGGGCATTGATAGGTGACACTTGTGGGCATTGATAGGTGGCATTGCTGGGCACTGTGGGTACTGGCAGGTGGCAATGACAGCAGGCACAGATGAGGCATATGTGCCTCCTTCCTCTTCAGAACCGATGTCCCTTTGACATAAGCCGGTGATCGGCTTTTTTTACAGCGTGAGGAGAAAACGAAACCGGTCACCGAGCTTATGTTTACATCATGTGATCAGCTGTCATTGGCTGACAGCTGATCACATGGTAAGGGGCCGGGACTGGCCCCTTACACGGATCTGTGATCATCCGAGTCTCCTTGACACGGTGATCACAGTGCGCACACCGCGCACCCTGCAGGGTGCGCGCGGTGCGCGTGCACAGGGGAGGATGTCCCATGACGGCCTCCCAAAAATTGAGGTCCGCGCTGTAGCCGTCATTCGGCTATGGCCCGGACCTCAAGTGGTTAAAGGGAGTACTCCTAACCTTAGCTTGTTACCTCTATAAAAGACACCTGTCCACAGAAGCAATCAATTGCTTCACCATGGCCAAGACCAAAGAGCTGTCCAAGGATGTCAGGGACAAGATTGTAGACGTACAGTTCAAAAGATGGAATGGGCTACAAGACCATCACCAAGCAGTTTGACAACAGTTGCGATTATTTGCAAATGGAAGAAACACAAGATAACTGTCAATCTCCCTCGGTCTGGGGCTCCATGCAAGATCTCACCTCGTGGAGTTTCAATGATTAGAGAACGGTGAGGAATCAGCCCAGAACTACACGGGAAAATCTTGTCAATGATCTCAAGGCGGCTGGGACCATAGTCACCAAGAAAACAATTGGTAAAGCACTACGCCGTGAAGAACTGAAATCCTGCAGCGCCCACAAGGTCCCCCTACTCAAGAAAGCCCATGTACAGGCCTGTCTGAAGTTTGCTAATGAACCACTGAATGATTCAGAGGAGAACTGAGTAAAAGTGTTGTGGTGAGATAAGACCAAAATCGAGCTCTTTGGTATCAACTCAACTCGCTGTGTTTGGAGGAGGAGGAATGCTGCCTATGACCCCAAGAACACCATCCCCATCATCAAACATGGAGGTGGAAACATTATGCTTTAGGGGTTTTTTTTGCTAAAAAGACAGGACAACTTCACCGCATCAAAGGGATGATGGACGGGGCTCATTCCCTCAGCCAGGGATTTGAAAATGGGTTGTGGATGGGTATTCCAGCATGACAATGACCCAAAACACAGGAGTGAATCAAGAAGAAGCACATTAAGATCCTGGGGTGGCCTAGTCAGTCTCCAGACCTTAATCCCATATAAAATATGTGGAGGGAGCTGAAGGTTCGAGTTACCAAACGTCAGCTTCAAAACCTTAATGACTTGGAGAGGATCTGTAAAGAGGAGTGGGACAAAATGCCTCCTGAGATGTGTGCAAACCTGGTGGCCAACTACAAGAAACGTCTGACCTCTGTGATTGCCAACAAGGGTTTTGCCACCCAAGTACTAAGTCATGTTGCATGCAACGTAAGAGTGGCAAGGATGTGGAATTCCCTTCCACAGGCGGTGGTCTCAGCGGGGAGCATCGATAGTTTCAAGAAACTATTAGGTAAGCACCTGAACGACCGCAACATACAGGGATATACAATGTAATACTGACACATAATCACACACATAGGTTGGACTTGATGGACTTGTGTCTTTTTTCGACCTCACCTACTATGTAACTATGTTTTGCGAAGGGGTCAAATACTTATTTCACTCAATAAAATGCAAATCAATTTATAACTTTTTTTGAAATGCGTTTTTCTGGATATTATTTTTGTTGTTATTCTGTCTCTCACTGTTAAAATAAATCCAGCATTAAAATTATAGACTGATCATTTCTTTGTCAGTGGGGCAAATGTACAAAATCAGCAGGGGGGATCAAATACTTTTTTCCCCTCACTGTAATGTTTGGGGGTTCTAAGTAATTTTCTAGAAAAAAATACAGATTTTTTTTACTTGCAAACAACAAATGTCAGAAAAAAGCTGGGTCCTTAAGTGGTTAATCTGCTTTCGTTTTTGCCCTCCCTTCTTCATTGCGGCGCATGGCTTTACCGCAACACACATGAACCTGGCCCTGTACGGAAAAAAAGACTGAAAGCACAGGTTACGTATGGCAGCCAGGCAAACGGCGTTTTTGGAAAGGCACTCACACTGGCGTGCTATGTCTCATGGCGAGTTTTCTTCATATAGTCTGCTCATTATACACTTTGAGGCGTTTTTCCGGACGGTTGCGGCATAATACGGCTATTGTTAGTCTGTGGAGGAGATTGGCCCCTGTGAAGTGTTAATAGTGGATGGCTCTCCTCCCTTCTCCCTAATAATGGATTCCCGAGTCTCCGCACACAAGAGATGAGGCTATTAAAGAGATTTAAACTAAATTAGTCAGATTGCTCTCCTAGAAAGATTGTGCCGGAGACGAGGACTTAACGCCGCCGCTGATAAGGAGCCGTCCGCCGCATTTCCTGACTGTCTGAATAATGTCATCAGACTCCCTGTGCCCGCTCCCCTATTATATTCACCCAACTGGAATTGTACGGTGACAGCAATGTGTAGAATCAACCGGTGCTGTGCAAAAAAAAAAAAAAGAAAAAGAACATGCAACTGTCCTTCTATCTATTTTTTAATAGGCAAATATAAAATGCACAATGCAATGTACATTATAATGTCAAAAGTATTGGGACGCCTGCCTACACACACACGTCAACTTTAATGGCATCCCATTCTAATTTCCGACAACGGATTTTGTTGTCGGAAAATTTGAGATCCAGATCTCAAATTTTGTGTGACGGAAATTCCGATGGAAAATGTCCGATGGAGCCTACACGCGGTCGGATTTTCCGATGGAAAATGTTCGATGGGAGCTTTTTGTCGGAAATTCCGTCCGTGTGTAGGCTCCATCGGACATTCTCCATCGGAATTTCCGTCACACAAAATTTGGGATCTGGAGCTCAAATTTTCCAACAACCAAATCCGTTGTCGGAAATTCCGATTGTGTGTGTACACAATTCCAATGCACAAAGTTCCACGCATGCTCGGCATCAAGCAGAAGAGCTGCACTGGCTATTGAACTTCATTGTTCTCGGCTCGTCCTACACGTCGTACGTCACCGCGTTCTTGGCGTTCAAAATTTCCGACCAACTTTGTGTGACCGTGTGTATGCAAGACAAGTTTGAGCCAACATCCGTCGGAAAAGAAACATGGATTTTGTTGTCGGAATGTGCGATGGTACGAGGCATAAGTCCATAGGGTTCAATATTGAGTTGGCCCACCCTTTGCAGCTATAACAGCTTTAACTCTTCTGGGAAGGCTGTCCACAAGGTTTAGTGTGTCTATGGGAATGTGTGACCATTCTTCCAGAAGGGCATTTGTGAGGTCAGGCACTGATGTGGATGAGAAGACCTGGCTTGCAGTCTCCGCTCTAATTCATCCCAAAGGTGTTCTATCGGGTCGAGGTTAGGACTCTGTGCAGGCCAGTCATATTCCTCCATCCCAAACTCACTCGTCCATGTCTTTATGGACCTTGCTTTGTGCACTGATCCAAATCATTTGGTGGAGGGGGGATTATGGTGTGGGGTTGTTTTTTCAGGGGTTGGGTTTGGCCCCTTAGTTCCAGTGAAGGGAACACTTAAGGCGTCAGCATACCAAGACATTTTGGACAATTTCATGCTCCTAACTTTGTGGGAACAGTTTGGGGATGACCCCTTCCTGTTCCAACATGACTGCGCACCAGTGCACAAAGGAAGGTCCATAAAGATATGGATGAGCGAGTTAAGGGTGGAGGAACTTGACTGACCTCAACCCGATAGAACACCTTTGGGATAAATTAGAGTGGAGAATGCGAGCCAGGCCTTCTCGTCCAACATCAGTGCCTGACCTCACAAATGCACTTCTGGAAAAATGGTCAAACATTCCCATAGACAATGCAAAAAGACACAAATGCTCCTGCGCTCAAAATATTGCCGTTGGGTGAATTGGAAAATGAAGGAAGAAAAGAAATCTTCACAGCTCAGGCCACTGCATTGTCTGTGCTGCCACTCTCAACAGGTTGGGGGGAACCCAGGGCAAATTCTAAAAGAAAACAAGGAGAGAGGGCGCACTAGCCTTGTGCATTACCTTTGCAACACTGAAATTTATTTTAAAAAATGATAATGTACTCACAAACAAGTAATAAAATCAGGCTGATAATACAAAGGCATTTGTGCTGGAACTGCGTTCCATTGCATGCTCCCAGAATGGAGACTGAGCTGTCACAGACATCCCCGGGTCTCCTACTAACGATCGGACCAGATCTCGATCACATGATCACTGTGATAGTCTGTGATTGGCTATCAGAGTGATCACTTAAAGCAGAGTTCTGCTTAAAAAAAAAATAAAAGTTAGCAGCTAGAAAATACTGCTGCTGACTTTTAATAATTGGACACTCACCTGTCCCAGAGTCCAGCGATGCGGGTTGAACGAAGCCCCGCTCCTCTCCCCCTCCTCTCTTCGGCACCAGCATTGTAACTCTGGGCGCCCGGCTGCGCATGTGCGAGCCGCGCTGCGCACCGTAACTGGCCAGGCAATCGTCTGGGACCTGTGACGTGTCCCAGATGATTGCCGAGAGGGAGGGGGGCGAGGTGATCTCTCTTCCGGTGCCGCGGTGCGCCGGGAGGAAGTGGGAGCTGGGACCCTCTGAAAAGAGGGTACCGGCTCCCCCCCAAAAAATGACATGACAAATGTGACATGTCAAGGGGTCACCTCCCTTAAAGCAGAAGTTCCATTTTTGGGTGGAACTCCGCTTTAATAAAACCTGCCCTCTAAATAGAGAGGCAATGTATTCAAGTCAGAGGCGAAGAGTGTAAACAAAAAATAATAATGATAATACTAAATAAACAAATAAAAAAGAAAGATAAAATATGTCAGAGCTATATACATATTGTATATGTATAATAATAATAGCGAGTGACTGTGGGGGGACATTAGAGTTTACATTTTTTTATTAAAAAATCATACAAACATACAGCTCATTAATAAAAACATATTTACACAAAAATAAACAACAACTAAACAAAACAAGCGTGCTTACATCAGCAAGTAAAGAAAACCGTTTCCTGACAAGATAACATAGAAAGAAACATTGTTTAAATGACAACAAAAAAGAGACTACAAACCCCGAACCTCAACTTTAAACACAATCCAGGCTAAGAAACAGTTTGAGATTTAATCGCCATCAGGATGCGATTCCAAAACACCCCCATTAACCCCTCCCCCTACATCATTCACCCCGACTTCCACATCATTCACCTTGCATTCTGCACCAGCCACCCTCATTCCCTTCCCACCTCCCCCCCACCATCATCCAGTTCATCCCTCACTCCACCCCTCGGTGTCCGCTGACCACCAGCCACACTTCTGCCACGCCGAGGAAGATGGGTTGGCACCACCATACATTCTGGTCCAGAACCCTCTGCTGCCTTCGCTACACTAGAAGAAACAATAGGTGTAGACACAGACTTGACAACCACACTTTCTGACATTAATTGGGGAACCACAGACTGGGGGGGGGGGGGGCACTGACACCACAGTTGGCCTCACAGACACAGATTCTGACGGGATAGAGACACTAGGATCTCTGGTACAACCTCCGCCAACCCAGACTCTTCTCTATCTGGACGGAAGAATTCCTCCACTAACTCTGGCTTATTGTGCAAAGCCTCAGGGCACCGGCTATAAGGGTGACCAACCTGATCACATAGGTTTCATTTAATGATGTTACAGTCCCTGGCCAGATGCCCCAGTTCCTGACACAAAGAGCACTTCTGTTCTGGACATTTAGAGGAGAAATGTCCCTTGACCCCACATTTATGGCACAGCTTAGGTTGACCAGAGTAGAAAACGGTAATTCTATCTCTTTCAATAAAGGCAGAGGAGGGCAAATGCTGTACCACATTCCCACACACACTCAACCTTATTGACACCGACCACCCACCCGTCCAGATTCCTCTATCATCCACAATCTTTTTTAGGGGACACAATGTTTCACCAAACCTCCTCAACCAGACGATAAATCCTCGGGGGGTATAGACTCATTCCTTGTCAGGATAGTCACATGGGCTGTCTTGAGACAACCTTAGGGACAAGCCACTTCCAGTCCGGCTGGCCCCTATATACATGCTCATACCGCTCCCAAAACAGATCCAGCGATTCTGGATACACAAATGATAAATCATATTCATAGGAACCAGCCGGACTCCGCCTTAAAACCCATGGCTAGAATCTTAACCACAACCACCCTCCTGATAGGTGGAATATCTCCTCCTTCCCACCTGAGCTGTACCACATTCCTGCATTTAATGAAAGAAGGTGCGTTAGGTGAAAGTCGCACAACAGACTCCCTTCCACCATCAGCAGCATGACTTTGTCCCAACACAGCCTTAGCATAATTCTTCTCAACTGGGACAGATGACACATTAACTGGCTGCATAAAAACCTCTGAAAACTGGTTTGATAATTTACCCACCACTTGATCCTCCCTCCTCCCCTCCAGCACAACAGTCCCGCTCACCATAGTCCCAGAGGTACCACAGATACCAGCAGTCCCATCATCAAGTAAAGTCTTCTGTTTAGAAAAAACACCAGCTATTTCAATGTTCATGCGACATTCCTGCTCTGCAGTTTCAAAGTTCATGCAATATTCCTGGGACACCTCACAGCCAGCAGAAACTTCTCTGTCTGGATACATGCCATCTTTTCCTGCATTCCCATGATCTTCATCTGATAAGTCGGTGCCACTCAAGGGAGATTCCATCTTTGTAATGGCCTGCAGCAATCTGCCATTTTCCTCAACCTCCTCCTGAGATGACCCAGACTGCTGGGGAGGGAGGGGGGCAGATACTGACTCAGGTGCAACAGATCTTGAGACAGAGGTAATACTGGGGCCACCATGTGAAGCCACTTCCCTACCCCCCCCATCCATACTGTCGCCATTGCTGTGGCATCCTCCCTCTGGCTGGTACTGGCACAGGCAATCTCCTTCATCTGTTGGCATCTCTCCTCATTCTCACACTTTTCTCTGAACACACCACTGCTCTCCTTCAGAGAGGCGACCAACTTCTGCTTTTTAAATGCCTCCTCCAGAGACTTTTTGGAGACTTCCCTATTACTGTTTCCAGACTTACTATGCAGGGATTTCTTTTTCCGGAGATCTTCTTTCATGAATGAAAGTTTCTTTTCCTCCTTAGCAATGCAGCGAAGTCTGTTCACCCCATTATCCTGGAAGACTGGTAAGGACTCCTCTTGCATAGGAACAGGCCCAGGATCCATTGCAGTTTGAGCACATTGAGTAGGCCTCAGTGCCTCTGGAGAGCCTCCACCTTTGTCTTCCCCAATATGGTCCATGCTTGCCTGGAAAAAGCATGCATGAGAGGCTCCAGGCTTGCTGCTTCTCTCAGCTGAGATCACAACAGAGAGAGCCAACAGCACCCTGCAGAATAGCACCACCTGGTGGAGAAGCTCCTCTGGTGCCGAGACTGATGTGACTGGCTCAGTGTTCTCTGTACAGAACTGCGGTATATGTCAGAGCTATATAAATGTATAAAAATAATCGTGTGTGACTGTGGGGGGCAGTGTTGCCAACCGCCTGTTAATTTACGGGCTGCCAATAAATTTAAGCCCATTTTAAATGTCCGTTACGGGCACCACTGCCTGTAAAAAATATGGCTGCAAGCCGACAATGCAATTGCTCATGCGCCACTCCGAAGGCTCTGGAAAGCTCATAACGCTCTGCCAGGTGGCGCATGCAGTAACATAATGGCGTCACCTGGCGTAATTTTTTAATAAAAGTCTACCCCTTCTTGGCGGTGAGGTGGCGGCGCCTAGTGCACTCGCTGCAGCAGTCAGCAGAGGAGGAGCTGAGGAAGGGGTGGGGACTGGGAGAGTGAGTGACACTGGCTGTGTGTGGGGGAATAGCAAAAAGGGGGCAGAGGAGGATATTACTGGGAAGGTGAAGCCGTGCAGGGGACAGAGGAGGCGGACACTGATGTGCTGCCCTGTGGAGAGGTAATGAAGGTGGACAAAGGAGAAAGCTACTGTGAGGTGGTGAGGAGGACACTACCATGTCCGCAACCTCTGTCCACCTCCCATATCATGTCCGCAGACTCTGTCCATCTCCTGTATTATGTCTGCAGCCTCTGTCCATCTCCTGTATCATGTCCGCAGCCTCTGTCCATCTCCTGTATCATGTCCGCAGCCTCTGTCCATCTCTTGTATTATGTCTGCAGCCTCTGTCCATCTCCTGTATCATGTCCGCAGACTCTGTCCATCTCCTGTATTATGTCTGCAGCCTCTGTCCATCTCCTGTATCATGTCCGCAGCCTCTGTCCATCTCTTGTATTATGTCTGCAGCCTCTGTCCATCTCCTGTATCATGTCCGCAGCCTCTGTCCATCTCCTGTATCATGTCCGCAGCCTCTGTCCATCTCTTGTATTATGTCTGCAGCCTCTGTCCATCTCCTGTATCATGTCCGCAGACTCTGTCCATCTCCTGTATTATGTCTGCAGCCTCTGTCCATCTCCTGTATCATGTCCGCAGCCTCTGTCCATCTCCTGTATCATGTCCGCAGCCTCTGTCCATCTCTTGTATTATGTCTGCAGCCTCTGTCCATCTCCTGTATCATGTCCGCAGCCTCTGTCCATCTCCTGTATCATGTCCGCAGACTCTGTCCATCTCCTGTATTATGTCTGCAGCCTCTGTCCATCTCCTGTATCATGTCCGCAGCCTCTGTCCATCTCCTGTATCATGTCCGCAGCCTCTGTCCATCTCTTGTATTATGTCTGCAGCCTCTGTCCATCTCCTGTATCATGTCCGCAGACTCTGTCCATCTCCTGTATTATGTCTGCAGCCTCTGTCCATCTCCTGTATCATGTCCGCAGCCTCTGTCCATCTCTTGTATTATGTCTGCAGCCTCTGTCCATCTCCTGTATCATGTCCGCAGCCTCTGTCCATCTCCTGTATCATGTCCGCAGCCTCTGTCCATCTCTTGTATTATGTCTGCAGCCTCTGTCCATCTCCTGTATCATGTCCGCAGACTCTGTCCATCTCCTGTATTATGTCTGCAGCCTCTGTCCATCTCCTGTATCATGTCCGCAGACTCTGTCCATCTCCTGTATTATGTCTGCAGCCTCTGTCCATCTCCTGTATCATGTCCGCAGCCTCTGTCCATCTCCTGTATCATGTCCGCAGCCTCTGTCCATCTCTTGTATTATGTCTGCAGCCTCTGTCCATCTCCTGTATCATGTCCGCAGACTCTGTCCATCTCCTGTATTATGTCTGCAGCCTCTGTCCATCTCCTGTATCATGTCCGCAGCCTCTGTCCATCTCTTGTATTATGTCTGCAGCCTCTGTCCATCTCCTGTATCATGTCCGCAGCCTCTGTCCATCTCCTGTATCATGTCCGCAGCCTCTGTCCATCTCTTGTATTATGTCTGCAGCCTCTGTCCATCTCCTGTATCATGTCCGCAGACTCTGTCCATCTCCTGTATTATGTCTGCAGCCTCTGTCCATCTCCTGTATCATGTCCGCAGCCTCTGTCCATCTCCTGTATCATGTCCGCAGCCTCTGTCCATCTCTTGTATTATGTCTGCAGCCTCTGTCCATCTCCTGTATCATGTCCGCAGCCTCTGTCCATCTCCTGTATCATGTCCGCAGACTCTGTCCATCTCCTGTATTATGTCTGCAGCCTCTGTCCATCTCCTGTATCATGTCCGCAGCCTCTGTCCATCTCCTGTATCATGTCCGCAGCCTCTGTCCATCTCTTGTATTATGTCTGCAGCCTCTGTCCATCTCCTGTATCATGTCCGCAGACTCTGTCCATCTCCTGTATTATGTCTGCAGCCTCTGTCCATCTCCTGTATCATGTCCGCAGCCTCTGTCCATCTCTTGTATTATGTCTGCAGCCTCTGTCCATCTCCTGTATCATGTCCGCAGCCTCTGTCCATCTCCTGTATCATGTCCGCAGCCTCTGTCCATCTCTTGTATTATGTCTGCAGCCTCTGTCCATCTCCTGTATCATGTCCGCAGACTCTGTCCATCTCCTGTATTATGTCTGCAGCCTCTGTCCATCTCCTGTATCATGTCCGCAGCCTCTGTCCATCTCCTGTATCATGTCCGCAGCCTCTGTCCATCTCTTGTATTATGTCTGCAGCCTCTGACCATCTCTTGTGTTTTATCATGTCTGCAGTCTCTGAGGGGGAGTCTGGAGAGGAGAGCACCGCCAGGATGGGGGTCAAAGGAGGAGTCAGACTTGTGTGGACTGTGGAGAGGAAAATATAGGATAAAACTAGAGCTGCCAAGCTGGAGGTGCATGGAGCACCTGAGAGGAGGTCAGTGACAGCGCTGCTAGGCCAGTCTGGGGGGGGGGGGGTGCTGATGTAAGAGGGGAGTGAATACAATAATGTAGGGGGGCACTGATATAAAGGTTCCCCCCTATATTAGCAACCCCCCTTTACCTTAGTGCATTTACTCTGCTGAAGGTGGTCTCTAGTCACCAGAGCCCCCCCTTACATTAGAGTTCCCCCTCAGAACACGATCTGCAGCGTTCCCCTTTACATAAGGGCCAGTTCACACCATATGCAGTAAAGTGCCTTTTTTTTTCTGCATCAAAAATGCATGGAAAGTAGGTTATATGGTCTTTAATGGCATAGTTCACACCAGTGCTTGCAGTTTGAGTGCGTTCCGGTTCCAGATAAAAAAGTAGAACATGCTGCATTTTGCCTGCACTGGACTGTACTGGAACGCTGTAAAAAGCTTAAAAAACACACCGGAATGCACCGGAAGGCCCCTAAACGCACCAAAAACGCACTGGAACACACATGTCCTTAATTAAGTTTAAGAAAAAAGAGGGGGAAAATGCACTGTACTGCATTAAAAACCCGACAAAAACACGCATGCAGAAAAGCATCTGTAACGCATCCAGGCTGTGTTTCTATGGTGTGAACTGGCCCTAAGAGTTCCCTTTCACTGTGAGGGGGAATCCTGCAGACTCTGATGTAAGGGGGAACTCTGTGCTGGCTGGGTTATAGTAACCTGACCTTCATGTCAATGGAGAAATATGTTTTTTGACTTTTGTTTAACTTAAACACATTGCTAATAGCACTAGATATGTGTTTATATTTTAAATATTAATATTTGCACTGTTTAGCACTGAAAAATGTAGGTACTTTTTTTGCAGTGTCAGTAAAAAAATGTGGCTCCGTCAGTAAATTTCATGATTTTTGCCAGTAAAAAATTGGTGCCATTTAAAAATATTGGCATCCTGCCAGTAAACTTCACTTCGGGGGGGTTGGCAACACTGGTGGGGAGGGGGGGGGGGGGCATTAGAGTGTAAGCTCCTCCTGTGCAGAGACTGATGTCCCCGGCTCAGTGTTCTCTGTACAGCGCTGCAGTATATGTCAGAGCTATATAAATGTATAATAATAATAGTGTGTGACTGTGGGGGGACATTAGAGTGTAAGCTCCTCTGGTACAGAGACTGATGTGACTGGCTCAGTGTTCTCTGTACAGCACTGCAGTATATGTCAGAGCTATATAAATGTATAATAATAATAGTGTGTGACTGTGGGGGGACATTAGAGTGTAAGCTCCTCTGGTACAGAGACTGATGTGACTGGCTCAGTGTTCTCCTTACAGCGCTGCGGTATATGTCAGAGCTACGAAAGTGAGAAAGGTAACTGAATGCGTTAATCTAACCTAATATTATATATATATTACCTGGGATTTTTCTGCTATCTGACATTTCCCTTTAAATCTTCGCATGCATTGATCCCACGTCATATGCTGGTATCCCTGAAATCCATCGGAGTCACCAGGAAATAATATATTCTGCCCGTCTGTCCAAAATGATTTCCAGCTCTGCAATATTTCAGGGAAATTGTCACCCCGGCGAGGCTTTACACATTATTGGCGGCCATAGATTCCCAGCCGTCAGTGCGCGTTTTCTAAATAATGTTTGCTTATTGCCTCTATTACATCTGCGGACCAAACAATTCACATTCTCTGAAACATTATTTGCTTGCTTATTTCGATGTAAATGAACCAGCAAGGACATTTCAATATCTCTACAATTTCTCCTGTATTGCTGTTATTATGTCCTGGCGCTGTTAATGACCTGTTGCTGTGGGGTGATGGGGGCCCAAGCCTTTTTTGGGGCTGTTCTAAGGGGGCATTTATAGAAGAAGCTGTAATTTCTGCATGTTGACTGCAATTATCCTTAAAGTAAACCACTCCACAATCGAAAGTTATTCGATTATTAGACTGAAGGGATGGATGGGTGGCAGGTTTTACCGCTGGAGCATTTCAACCAGGGGCGTAACTACAGGGGTCGTAGGTGTCACAATTGAGACCTGGCCCAATGCCCCAGATACACCTGGGTAGGAGGGGTGGTGGGGGCAGCATATAGAGGAACCAATCCCCTCTATTTACCTCCTGCAGCTGCTAAAAGTCTGCTTCTCCGCCTTCTCCCTCCCACAGGCACTCAGCAGCTGCAGGAGGGAAATGGATGGGAATGGTTCCTCTATATGCCGTCCCCACCACCCCATCTATCCAGCCTCCCAGGGCCCTTGTGTGCCTCCCTGGCCCCCCTTTATCCCCCTGCAGAGCTGCCAGCTTCCCCCCTCCCCTCTCCCGCTGCCTGCTGTGGGGAATGTGTCAGGATGGAGAGTGGAGAAAGGGCCAGTAAATTGTCATTTACCAACCCATTCCTTTTTTGAATGGACAGGGTTAGTGATGTACCAATCCCTGACTCTGTTCATTCATAACTGAAGCATAGTAAACTGTTTACTATGCCTCAGTCTTGTGAATGAATGGAAAGCTCTGTACAGAGCTATTCCTGTCCATTCGTTCTTTGCAGCTGAGGCTGCAGAGATGGAGACTGAGGGCTGCCTCCTCAATCTCTTTTCTCTGTCCCAAAGGTGAAACATCAGAGGTCTGTTTAGAACCCCGATATTCCACCAAAACCCTCCAACAGGGCTGCTATAAAAAATAATAAAAAATAAAATTGTAAAGAAATAAAATTAAAAAAAACACTGACACCAGTGATAAAACTACCAGGGTCGCCAAGGTCCGCACTTGTGAATGAAGGTGATAGAACAACTCTGGACAGCCGCACTCCAATGAAGAAAATTTTCTTATGCCTTTTATTGTAAACACTGGATGACACTGTACAAACCACAGAAAAGCAACACAGGCTAACGCGTTTCACACTACCAAGAGTGCTTACTCATAGCTATGAGTAAGCACTCTTGGTAGTGTGAAACGCCTTAGCCTGTGTTGCTTTTCTGTGGTTTGTACAGTGTGATCCCGTGTTTACAATAAAAGGCATAAGAAAATTTTCTTCATTGGAGTGCGGCTGTCCAGAGTTGTTCTTTTACCTTCATTCGCTACATGAATTTGCCAGCACCTGGGGCTCTTCATTCCTAGAGGAGAAACTTTCACTTCGGTGAACCTGCCTGGAGCGGTGGTATCCCTTCTCTCCAAGGTCCGCACTTGTGTTCTGCCCCTGGGCTCATGGTTTCTTGCACTGGGGCCCCGAAGGTTCTAGTTATGCCTCTGAATACAACAATCCCCATTTGCAAGGCAAAGAGACAAGACATGCCACCCGACCTACCCCATATGACAGCCAGAGCTGATTGTGGAGATTGGCCAGGAACTCTAGTGGTGCCAGTTTACTTTGCTGCAAGCTGGCACCAGGTCATGGCCCTTAGGAACACCCCAGCAATGGGGAGCAAAAAGGCTATAGTGTGAAGACTGTTTACAGGGCTGCAGACAAGTGCATAGTCAAGTCCGGACAGAGGTCTGAGCAGGGGTCTAGACAGGCAGCAAGCAAGACCATAGTCAGGTTCAAACCAAGATCTATGCAGGCAGAAAGCAAAAAAGTAGTCAAGTGAGTCAGAGTTGGCAACTGGCAGGCAAGCGCAATAGCCCTTTAGCTCTCATTAAGCTGGCCATAAAGCTGGCCATAAAGCACAACAACTACTACTTCAAGAGCTAGAGCTTAAATGCCTTTTCTGGTCACAGGACATGCCCTGCGTTGTTACCAGGAACTCTGGAGGTCCTGGCAGAGGTTCTGCGAGTACCATTGAAGTCCTTGCAGGGATTCTGCAAATATCATTGTAAGTCCTAGCAGGGAGTCTGCAAGCAACATTGAAAGTCTTGGCAGGGAGTCTAGAAGTACCATTGGAAGTCCTTGCAGAGATATTGCGAGTACCATCGGCAGACCTGCCAGGGGTACTGAAAGTACCATTAGAAGTTCTGGCAATGGATTCTGCGAGTAACATTCGAAGTTCTGGCAGGGATTCTGTAAGAACCATTGGAAGTCCTGGCATGGATACTGCAAGTACCAATGGAAGTCTTGGCAGTGATTCTGCGAGTACAATTGGAAGTCTTGGCAGGGATTCTGCAGGCACCAACTGAAGCCTTGGAAGGATTCTAGGAGTACCATTGGAAGTCCTTGCAGAGATATTGCGAGTACCATCGGCAGACCTGCCAGGGGTACTGAAAGTACCATTAGAAGTTCTGGCAATGGATTCTGCGAGTACCATTGGAAGTTCTGGCAGGGATTCTGTAAGAACCATTGGAAGTCCTGGCATGGGTACTGCAAGTACCAATGGAAGTCTTGGCAGTGATTCTGCGAGTACCATTGGAAGTCTTGGCAGGGATTCTGCAGGCACCAACTGAAGCCTTGGAAGGATTCTAGGAGTACCATTGGAAGTCCTTGCAGAGATATTGCGAGTACCATCGGCAGACCTGCCAGGGGTACTGAAAGTACCAGTAGAAGTTCTGGCAATGGATTCTGCGAGTACCATTGGAAGTTCTGGCAGGGATTCTGTAAGAACCATTGGAAGTCCTGGCATGGATACTGCAAGTACCAATGGAAGCCTTGGCAGTAATTCTGCAGGCACCAACTGAAGCTTTGGAAGGATTCTAGGAGTACCATTGGAAGTTCTTGCAACAATATTGGGAGTACTTTTGGAAGTCCTGGCAATGGATTCTGCTAAACCCCTGAGAATCCTGACAATAGATTCTGCGAGTACCTTTGGAAGTCCTGGCAGGAAATCTGTGAGTACCACTGGGAGTCCTGGCCATGGACTCTGTGAAAACCATTGGGAGTCCTGGCAGTGAATTCTGCGAGTACTCTTGGAAGTCTTGGCAATGGATTCTATGAAAATCACTGGGAGTCCTGGCAATGGATTATGCAAATACTATTTGAAGTCCTGGGAGGGATTCTACAAGGTACCATTGGAAGTCCTGGCAGGGTTTCTGCAAGTGCCATTGGAAGTCCTGGCAGGGAATCTAAGAGTAGAAGTTTTGGAAGTCCTGGCAGGGATTCTACATGTACCATTGGAAGTACTGACAGGGATTCTGAGAGTAATAGTTTTGGAAGTCCTGGCAGGGATTCTGCAAGAACCATTGAAAGTCCTGACAAGGGTTCTGTTATTACCATTGGGAACCTTGGCAGGAATTTGGAGAGAAATGTAACAGTCAGCATGTTACAATATACTGTACAGTCTGAGTGAGTGATCATGAAAAAAAAAGTGAAAAAAAATGCTTCCTCCTGGTTTTAGTGGAACCAAATCAGAAATTGCTCCCACAATGCTTAACGCGTGCACTTTAAATTGGCTGAAACTCAAGATTTGACTTCTCTCCCTATTGGTGCATGCCCTTTACTTATGTATTTATGTGAAATGCACTCATGTGTCTCCATTTGACCTACAAAGGTAAATGTATTCTATATTTTTTATTTGGGGGTGAGTGAAACTATCTCCAGTAATGTCATACGGAGGATATCCGTTTGTCAAACTTAAAATGTACACTGTCCCTAACACCTTACCAGTGAATCCAATTTTGTGTAGACATCTTAAAGGCCTGAGACTCCTGCCAAATTGCTGCAATCTTGGATGTGATGTCAGCAGCCCCAGCAGACTCAGAGCTGTCACTCAAGTCACACTCTAGAACAGTTATGGCGAACCTTGGCACCCCAGATGTTTTGGAACTACATTTCCCATGATGCTCAGCTACACTGCAGAGTGCATGAGCATAATGGGAAATGTAGTTTCAAAACATCTAGGGTGCCAAGGTTCACCATCACTGCTCTATAGTGTTCCTCTTTACTCCTCCCCCAGCAGATACATAAAAGATTGTAGACGATTGTAGAAAATGTAGGACGATGAGGGTTGAAAGAGCTGGGACAGCACAGACAAAAAATAAGACATTCCCAGGAAGAGGCGAGGGCTGTGCCATGGCAGGTGGGAGGGGGCTGTTCTAGGAGATTGACTCTTCCTGAATTATTTAGATTTCATGCAAGTTCAAGAAGAGTACATTGACATTGGCTAAAGATTGTTTCAGAAAAGGAAAAACACTAAAATACTTGATTATTGTGTGCTTTTCCGTACATTTGTTGGAACCCCTCATAATGCGCACAGCCGGTGTACAGACCCATGAGCTCAGTGCAAGGATGGTGGGTACCCTTCATAATGAGCACATCCAGTGTGCAGATGCGGGAACTCAGCACAAGAATGATAGGAACCCCTCATAATGGGCACAGTAGGTATGTAAACTTGTCCATTTCCCACAGGGATAGTGGGAGTTCCGCATAATGGCCACAGCATCTGGGTTTTGCAAAAGCATTTGACACAGTTCCCCATAAACTTTTACTGTACAAAATAAGGTGCAGTGGCATGGACCATAGGGTGAGTACATGGATTGAAAACTGGCTACAAGGGCGAGTTCAGAGGGTGGTGATAAATGGGGAGTACTCAGAATGGTCAGGGGTGGGTAGTGTGGTCCCCCAGGGTTCTGTGCTGGGACCAATCCTATTTAATTTGTTTATAAATGACCTGGAGGATGGGATAAACAGTTCAATCTCTGTATTTGCAGACGATACTAGCTAAGCAGGGCAATAACTTCTCCGCAGGATGTGGAAACATTGCAAAAAGATCTGAACAAATTAATGGGGTGGGCAACTACATGGCAAATGAGGTTCAATGTAGAAAAATGTAAAATAATGCATTTGGGTGGCAAAAATATGAATGAAATCTATACACTGGGGTGAGAACCTCTGGTGGAATCTAGGATGGAAAAGGACCTGGGGGTCCTAGTAGATGCAATGCCAAGCTGCTGCTAACAAAGCAAACAGAATATTTGCATGCATTAAAAAGGGAATCAACTCCAGAGATAAAACGATAATTCTCCCGCTCTACAAGACTCTGATCCGGCCGCACCTGGAGTATGCTGTCCAGTTCTGGGCACCAGTCCTCAGGAAGGATGTACTGGAAATGGAGCGAGTACAAAGAAGGGCAACAAAGCTAATAAAGGGTCTGGAGGATATTAGTTATGAGGAAAGGTTGCGAGCACTGAACTTATTCTCTCTGGAGAAGAGACGCTTGAGAGGGGATATGATTTCAATATACAAATACTGTACTGGTGACCCCACAATAGAAATAAAACTTTTTCGCAGAAGAGAGTTTAACAAGACTCGTGGCATCTCATTAAAATTAGAAGAAAAGAGGTTTAACCTTAAACTACGTAGAGGGTTCTTTACTGTAAGAGCGGCAAGGATGTGGAACTCCCTTCCACAGGTGGTGGTCTCAGCGGGGAGCATCGATAGCTTCAAGAAACTATTAGATAATCACCTGAATGACCGCAACATACAGGGATATATAATGTAATACTGACACATAATCACACACATAGGTTGGACTTGATGGACGTGTCCTTTTTCAACCTCACCTACTTTGTAACTATGTTTGCAGACCCAGGAACTCACCAATAAAACTCCCAACCCAAACCAATAGAAGCATCTACCTTCAGTTATGGAAGAAGAAGGGGGCGAACCTTTGAAAGAATAGTAAGAAATGTAAATTGTTCTTAAGATTAGACCTCTATGTCTCTTCTATGATGTTAAAATTACACTTTGTTTCTGGAATTTGGCACCCCCTTGAAGAGCTATTACCAATCACTGACAACTATTAATACTGTACGCAGGGGGTTTAATCAAGATTTAGGAACCGTGAGCTGAATGAAATGAACTGAACTGAGGATCTATGTAGTTCTAGCAGAACAAAATATTAACCTAGGCACAGAGTGTGACAGCTTCATAAGGAAATACATACTGGATACACGGTGTACAGGATCAGGACTTTTGTTCTCATCCTGACACTGAGTACACCATACAGCAATTCTGTAGGTGCCAGTAACCTGGTATTCTGGGAATAGCCTTGAGCCCTGGATTCATTCGATAAACTATTCAATTTTCCCTGGTGAAAGATTACAATGCAGTGTCCATTCCCTGGTGACAAGACTATAATGTAGACACTCAGGACCATGGATTAGGGAGTACCACCGGTCCTCCTGTAGGGGCCCAGGCCAGCAGGGAGTCCAGGCAGCTGGGTGAATTGGATGTGGTCAGGGAGGGTGATCGGCATGGCGAGGGGGGGGGGCAGTTACTGGAACGGATGCCCTGCATGGTTCTCTTTGCAGCAGCTAAAAGCTGGCTTCTCCCTCCTGCCGGGTTTCAGCTGCTGCAGAGAGAGCCATACAGGGGATCGGTTCCAGAAAATGCCCCCCCCCGCCACACCAATCACCCTCCCTCTGCACAATACATTTCCCCCTCCTTCTCAGGTCCACCTGTGTGCCCCCCACCCCCACACTGTTGAAGGCTTTACTTTCCTTCCCACCAGCAGCTGCAGGCGCACAATAGGATCCTTCAGGATGGAGAGTGGGGGAGGGGTCCAGTAAATATGTCACATTTACCAGCCCCTTCTTTTCCTGAATGAACACAGTGAATGATCAGTACTGATCACTCACTGTATTCATCCATAGCTGAAGCATAGTAAACTGTGTTTATTTTGGGGAGGCCCTGTCAGTTTGGCTGTATGGGGCCCCATAGTTTCTAATAGCAGACCTATAGACACTATTCCCTGCTGAGAATATTACAATGCAGTATCTATTTCATGGTGAGAGGACTAGAATGTAGACCCTATCCCCTGGTGACAAGGTTACAATGTAGACCCTATCCTCCGGTGATAAGGTTACAATGTAGACCCTATCCCCTGGTGACAAGGCTACAATGTGTAGACCCTATCCCCTGGTGACAAGACTACAATATGTAGACCCTATCCCCTGGTGACAAGGCTACAATGTGTAGAGTCAGACCCTATCCCCTGGTGACAAGGCTACAATGTGTAGACCCTATCCCCTGGTGACAATGCTACAATGTAGACCCTATCCCCTGGTGACAAGACTACAATGTGTAGACCCTATCCCCTGGTAACAAGATTACAATGTGTAGACCCTATCCCCTGGTGACAAGGCTACAATGTGTAGACCCTATCCCCTGGTGACAAAGCTAGAATGTGTAGACCCTATCCCCTGGTGACAAGGCTACAATGTGTAGACCCTATCCCCTGGTGACAAGGCTACAATGTGTAGACCCTATCCCCTGGTGACAAGGCTACAATGTGTAGACCCTATCCCCTGGTGACAAGACTACAATGTGTAGACCCTATCCCCTGGTGACAAGGCTACAATGTGTAGACCCTATCCCCTGGTGACAAGGCTACAATGTGTAGACCCTATCCCCTGGTGACAAGGCTACAATGTGTCGACCCTATCCCCTGGTGACAAGGCTACAATGTGTAGACCCTATCCCCTGGTGACAAGGCTACAATGTGTAGACCCTATCCCCTGGTGACAAAGCTAGATTGTGTAGACCCTATCCCCTGGTGACAAGGCTACAATGTGTAGACCCTATCCCCTGGTGACAAGGCTACAATGTGTAGACCCTATCCCCTGGTGACAATGCTACAACGTGTAGACCCTATCCCCTGGTGACAAGGCTACAATGTGTAGACCCTATCCCCTGGTGACAAGGCTACAATGTGTAGACCCTATCCCCTGGTGACAAGGCTTCAATGTAGACCCTATCCCCTGGTGACAAGGCTTCAATGTAGACCCCATCCCCTGGTGACAAGGCTACAATGTGTAGACCCTATTCCCTGGTGACAATGCTACAATGTGTAAACCCTCTCCCCTAGTGACAAGACTACAATGTGTAGACCCTATCCTCTGGTGACAAAGCTTCAATGTAGACCCTATCCCCTGGTGACAAGGCTACAATGTGTAGACCCTATCCCCTGGTGACAATGCTACAATGTGTAAACCCTATCCCCTGGTGACAAGACTACAATGTGTAGACCCTATCTCCTGGTAACAAGACTACAATGTGTACACCCTATCCCTTGGTGACAAGGCTACAATGTGTAGAGTCAGACCCTATCCCCTGGTGACAATGCTACAATGTGTAGACCCTATCCCCTGGTGACAATGCTACAATATATAGACCCTATGCCCTGGTGACAAGACTACAATGGGTAGACCCTATCCCCTGATGACAAGGCTAAAATGTGTAGAGTCAGACCCTATCCCCTGGTGACAATGCTACAATGTGTAGACCCAATCCTCTGGTGACAAGGCTACAATGTGTAGAGTCTGACCCTATCCCCTGGTGACAATGCTACAATGTGTAGACCCTATCCCCTGGTGACAAGGCTACAATGTGTAGAGTAGACCCTATCCCCTGGTGACAAAGCTACAATGTGTAGACCCTATCCCCTGGTGACAAGGCTACAATGAAGACCCTATCCCCTGGTGACAAGACTACAATGCAGAGCCTGTCATCTGCAAACAAGAGTACAATGAAGAGCCTATCTCTTGCAGACAAGACTACAATAAAGAGCAGATTCCCTGGTAACAACACTAGAGTATAGAGGGCTTATACTCTGCAGGCAAAGCTACAATGTAGAGCCTATAACCTGTTGACAAGACTGCAATGAAGATTATTTCCCCTGCAGACAAAACTACAATGAAAAGCTGAATCCCTGGTGACAATATAAGAATATAGGGTGTATCCCCTGCAGACAAGACTAAAATGAAGAGCCTATCCCTTGCAGACAAGACCAAAGTGAAGAGCCAATCATCTGCAGACAAGACTACAATGAAGATCTGATTCCTTGGTGGCAATACAAGAATATAGAAGACTAAAATGAGGAGCCTAGTCCATGAAAACGAAATTAGAATACAGAGCCTATCCCCTGGTGACAGGGTTACAATGCAGAAACTATACCCTAATGCCAAGGCTACAATATAAAACCCATTCCCTGGGATGAGGAGGTACTGCACAGTAAAACTTCATCATGAGAGAGGGTCTTTTTTCAGTGTGGGAAAAATCTTGATCTCTGTGTAGTGCACCCCCCTAAGGGCCGCAAATGAACTGGGATCCCCCACCCTGCACAGCCAGGCATGCCAAATTTTCACAGGCATTCCAAAGGCAGAGAACAGTCCGTGACTTTGCTTTTGTTATTTCTTGAGGGATAATAATTTGGATAGGGATGGGAGCTCATGGGATGCCCACTTGCCTTCAACAACAACTTCAGGGACACCTTTCCTACTTACAGATTCTATATACAGCGTCAGATTGAAGGCGTTGGCCCATTACAGACAGGAACCCAAGGCCTCTGGGTTATGTAGCAAAAAAGATTACAGTGTTCAGCTTGCAACCCTCCTGTGCCTACTGATCCCAGCACCACCTCTTCAGGCACCGCCAACCCACCTGGCTGCAGCTGCCTCTTTACTAGCTCTCCAGGCTAACTTCTCTACCACAGTCCTCCAGACTTACGCTCACCAGCCCGCCTGGCTGACTGTCAGGAGATCTCCCAGTAGTGCTGACCTACTCCCGCTGTCCTCTCTCCTTGCCCCCATGCCTCCAGGAAGGGCACTCATGTGTTATGGCAGGATCCTTCCAGCACCCGAGCCCCAGCCCAAGGTCACCAACCAGACTAGGGGGCACCCCTGAGGGCCACTGGCAGCCTCTTCAGCACTCCATCTCCATCTTCCACCTGACCGCCCCTGCTGGCATGGCCCATGCCTATTTATGAGGTGAATCTGCCCCCTGCCAGCCTATTTAATGGGGATTGGCTGAGGCCTTCAAAAATATTCCAAACAGTCCCTCCTCACTTCCACCCACCAGCTTTAGAAGTTTCTATAACCATCTAGACCAGGGGGAGGCACCAGAGGAGCTGTCAGGATGAGCCACCCAGCCTTGACTCACTGGACGTTTACCCAGATTCACAGCTCAGGCTTGGCCCAGAACCAAATAAATTTTACCTACACTAACAAACTTCCACTAACATCTTCTAGCACCCACTTGAGGGTGCTACATCTGATTTTGCAATGACATAAATGAAAGGTGATAGAATCAGTTTTACCAGGCTGGTGGTGAGTGGAGATCTAGCACAAGCTGCCTTGAGTTCATGCTGAGGTTGGATGATGGCCCACAGTTATGTTGTCAAGATGTGGACAGTCAGTTTGGCTTGTTGTGATGTATATGAGCACCCAATCAGCAAATCTGCCATATGCAAAGGATGAGCCACTAAGCAAGG
Source organism: Lithobates clamitans (assembly GCA_037952925.1). Lineage (NCBI taxonomy): Eukaryota > Metazoa > Chordata > Amphibia > Anura > Ranidae > Lithobates > Lithobates clamitans. Next base: position 961,770 of record JBBGZY010001020.1, on the reverse strand, counting down.
CATTTGTGCCTGTGAGTTAGTAAGGTGTTGTAGGGTAACAGCAGCATAACTACTGGTATGATCACCCTTGTGTCTACTGTGTGGTTTCCAAAATGAAGCAATAATAACAACATTCTGGTTGGGCAATGGCACAGCTGAGAGTTTTCTACCAGAGGGACTGGCCATTAAAGAGCCTACAAACTGGGTCATAAAAAAAAAACTTCTAAGTAGCCTCAGTTACAAGTTACCTTCCCACAACTAACTTTAGATCTCACGTTTTTATTTTTTATTTTTTTATTTTTTATTGGTCTTCTTTTTCACAGTTTTTTCTTTAATCCAGTTTACTGGGACATTCTACAAAGAAGGTTAACAAGAAAGGAATGTGGGAATGAGGCTTGTGGAGGTAGAGTGGTTAGTAAACATTATTTATTTGTGACAATAGTATGAAACAAGTGAAAAAGTAATTTCATATATATACAGTACCTTGCAAAACTATTCACCCCCTTGGCTTTTTACCCATTTTTTTACATTACAGCCTTCAATGTTTTTTTAATCTGAATTATATGTGATGGATCAGAACACAATAGTCTAAGTTGGTGAAGTAAAATTAGAAAAATATATACATAAAACAATTTTCAGAAATAAAAAACTGATAATTGGCATGTGCGTATGTATTCACCCCCTTTGTTATGAAGCCTATAAAAAGCTCTGGTGCAACCAATTACCTTCAGAAGTCACGTAATTAGTGAAATGATGTCCACCTGTGTGCAATCTAAGTGTCACATGATCTGTCATTATATATACACACCTTTTTGAAAGGCCCCAGAGGCTGCAACACCTAAGTAAGAGGCACCACTAACCAAACACTGCCATGAAGACCAAGGAACTCTCCAAACAAGTAAGAGACAATGTTGTTGAGAAGTACAAGTCAGGGTTAGGTTATAAAAAATATCCAAATCTTTGATGGTCCCTAGGAGCACCATCAAATCTATCATAACCAAATGGCAAGAACATGGCACAACAGCAAACCTGCCAAGAGACGGCCACACACCAAAACCCACGGACTGGGCAAGGAGGGCATTAATCAGAGAAGCAGCACAGAGACCTAAGGTAACCCTGGAGGAGCTGCAGAGTTCCACAGCAGAGACTGGAGTATCTGTACATAGGCCGACAATAAGCCGTACTCTCCATAGAGTTGGGATTTATGGCAGAGTGGCCAGAAGAAAGCCATTACTTTCAGCAAAAAACAAAATGGCACGTTTTATGTCTGCGAAAAGGCATGTGGGAGACTCCCAAAATGTATGGAGGAAGGTGCTCTGGTCTGATGAGACTAAAATTGAACTTTTTGGCCATCAAAGAAAACGCTATGTCTGGTGCAAACCCAACCCAACACATCACATCACCCAAAGAACACCATGAAGGAGCTGGGGCAGTTTTGCAAGGAGGAATGGGCAAAAATCCCAGTGGTAAGATGTGGCAAGTTCATAGAGACTTATCCAAAACAACTTGGAGCTGTGATAGCCGCAAAAGGTGGCTCTACAAAGTATTGACTTTAGGGGGGTGAATAGTTATGCACATTGACATTTTCTGTTATTTTGTCCTATTTGTTGTTTGCTTCACAATACAAAAAAAAAAATCTTCAAAGTTGTGGGCATGTTCTGTAAATTAAATGATGCAAATCCTCAAACAATGTTAATTCCAGGTTGTGAGGCAACAAAACACGAAAAATGCCAAGGGGGTGAATACTTTTGCAAGGCACTGTACATACACATGCACACATGGCATGAACATAATGGATACATCGATACATATATGTCAGCTTGGCAGCACATGAGAAGTAACGAATAATTATTGATAAAATGGTATAAATACATATATGTACACATGTCATAGAAATGGCATTTGGGAATAAGGTGAATGATATAAATCTTGCACATGATTAATTGCAGATATAGTACAAGATATTTCTTATTAACAGACATTGGTACACCATATGCAACAGAGCTGCTGTAGAAACAAAGGAAGATACACATACACATTAATAATTACATAGTGAATGTATATAAAGGGGAGAAAAGACCTCATGGGAAGAAAGGGGTCTATACTCACAGGTCCGCTAAAGCACTGTGCTGGGCTCGCATCGAGGAAGATGGAACCCCAAACTGGTTGTCTGTCCCGGAGCTAAGGCAAGGAACCCTGCCCCGGCCGAGAACACATCCACATAGCATGCTCAATCGCCACAACACATTCCACATGTGTGGAGATGATTGCAAATATAATGTTCTGAAAAGAAATGTATAAAAATATGTGAAGAATATGTAAAAAAAAGTGAAGAGTGAGAAAATGTGAAAAGTGAGTGTACAGCTTGTATAACAGTGTAAATTTTCTGTCCCCTCAAAATAACTCAACACACAGCCATTAATGTCTAAACCGCTGGCAACAAAAGTGAGTACACCCCTAAGTGAAAATGTCCAAATTGGGCCCAATTAGCCACTTTCCCTCCCGGTTGTCATGTGACTTGTTAGTGTTACAAGGTCTCAGGTGTGAATGGGGAGCAGGTGTGTTAAATTTGGTGTTATCGCTCTCACTCTCTCATACTGGTCAATGGAAGTTCAATATGGCACCTCATGGCAAAGAACTTTCTGAGGATCTGAAAAAAGAATTGTTGCTCTACATAAAGATGGCCTAGGCTATAAGAAGATTGCCAAGACCCTGAAACTGAGCTGCAGCACGGTGGCCAAGACCATACAGCGGTTTAACAGGACAGGTTCCACTCAGAACAGGCCTCGCCATGGTCCACCAAAGAAGTTGAGTGCACGTGCTCAGCGTCATATCCAGAGGTTGTCTTTGGGAAATAGACATATGAGTGCTGCCAGCATTGCTGCAGAGGTTGAGGGGGTGGGGGGTCAGCCTGTCAGTGCTCAGACCATACACCACACACTGCATCAAATTGGTCTGCATGGCTGTTGTCCCAGAAGGAAGCCTCTTCTAAAGATACATAGTTACATAGTTACAAAGTAGGTGAGGTTGAAAAAAGACACACGTCCATCAAGTCCAACCTATGTGTGTGATTATGTGTCAGTATTACATTACATATCCCTGTATATTGCGGTCATTCAGGTGATTATCTAATAGTTTCTTGAAGCTATCAATGCTCCACGCTGAGACCACCGCCTGTGGAAGAGAATTCCACATCTTTGCCGCTCTTACAGTAAAGAACCCTCTACGTAGTTTAAGGTTAAACCTCTTTTCTTCTAATTGTAATGGGTGCCCCCGAGTCTTATTAAGATGATGCACAAGAAAGCCTGCAAACAGTTTTCTGAAGACAAGCAGACTAAGGACATGGATTACCGGAACCATGTCCTGTGGTCTGATGAGACCAAGATAAACTTATTTGGTTAAGATGATGTCAAGCGTGTGTGGTGGCAACCAGGTGAGGAGTAGAAAGACAAGTGTGTCTTGCCTTTATTCAAGCATGGTGGTGGGAGTGTCATGGTCTGCGGCTGCACGAGTGCTGCCGGCACTGGGGAGCTACAGTTCATTGAGGAAACCATGAATGGCAACATGTACTGTGACATACTGAAGCAGAGCATGATCCCCTCCCCTTCAGAGACTGGGCCGCAGGGCAGTATTTCAACATGATAACGGCCCCAAACACACCTCCAAGACGACCACTGCCTTGCTAAAGAATCTTAGGGTAAAGGTGATGGACTGGCCAAGCATGTCTTCAGACCTAAGCCATATTGAGCATCTGTGGGGCATTTTCAAATGGAAGGTGGAGGAGCGCAAGGTCTCTAATATCCACCAGCTCTGTGATGTCATCATAGAGGAGTGGAAGAGGACTCCAGTGGCAACCTGTGCAGCTCTGGTGAACTCCATGCCCAAGAGGGTTAAGGCAGTGCTGGAAAATAATGGCGGCCACACAAAATATTGATACTTTGGGCCCAATTTGGACATTTTCACTTTGGGTGTACTTTTGTTGCCAGCGGTTTAGACATTAATGGCTGTTTGTTGAGTTATTTTGAGAGAACAGTAAATTTACACTGTTATACAAGCTGTACACTCACTACTTTACATTGTAGCAAAGTGTCATTTCTTCAGTGTTGTCACATGAAAAGATAGAATAAAATATTTACAAAAATAGGAGGGGTGTACTCACTTTTGTGAGATACTCTATATACACAGGTGATACTCGAAAAATGAGAATATTGTGCAAAAGTTCATTTATTTCACTAATGCAACTTAAAAAGGTGAAACTGATATACGAGATAGACTCATTACATGCAAAGCAAGATAGTTCAAGCCGTGATTTGTCATAATTGTGAAGATTATGGCTTACAGCTCATGAAAACCCCAAATCCACAATCTCAGAAAATAATAATAATACATGCAATCAATAAAACAAGGATTGTACATAATATCAGACCTCGGAAAAGTAGAAGCATGCATATGTACTCAGAACTTGGTTTGGGCCCCTTTTGCAGCAATTACTGCCTCAATGCGGCGTGTCATGGAAGCTATCATCCTGTGGCACTGCTGAGGTGTTATGGAAGACCAGGATGCTCCAATAGCGGCCTTTAGCTCTTCTGTATTGTTCGGTCTCATGTCTCTCATCTTTCTCTTGGCAATGCCCCATAGATTCTCTATGGGGTTCAGGTCAGGCGAGTTTGCTGGCCAATCAAGCACAGTAATCCCACGGTCATTGAACCAGGTTTTGGTGCTTTTGGCAGTGTGGGCAGGTGCTGGAAAATGAAGTCAGCATCCCCATAGAGCTCATCTGCAGAAGGAAGCATGAAGTGCTTCAAAATGTCCTGGTAGACGACTGCATTGACCCTGGACTTAATGAAGCACAGTGGACCAACACCAGCAGATGACTTGGCTCCCCAAATCAACACAGACTGTGGAAACTTCACACTGGAGTTCAAGCATCTTGCAGTGTGTGCCTCTCCATTCTTCCTCCATACTCTGGGTCCTTGGTTTCCAAATGAGATGCAAAATTTGCTCTCATCAGAAAAGAGGTCTTTGGACCACTGAGCAACAGACCAGGTTTGTCGTTCTTTAGCCCAGGTAAGACGTTTCTGACGTTGTTTGTTGTTCAGGAGTGGCTTGACAAGAGGAATACGACATTTGAAGCCCATGTCCAGGATCCGTCTGTGTGTGGTGGCTCTTAATGCACTGACTCCAGCCTCAGTCCACTCCTTGTGAAAGTCCCCAACACCTTTGAATGGCCTTTTCCTGACAATCCTCTCCAGGCTGTGGTCATCCCTGCTGCTTGTGCACCTTTTTCTTCCACACTTTTCCCTTCCACATAACTTTCTATTCATGTGCTTTGATACAGCACTTTGGGAACATCCAACTTCTTTCACAATTCCCTTTTGAGGCTTTCCCTCCTTATGGAGGGTGTCAATGATGGTTTTCAGCACAACTGTCAGGTCAGCAGTCTTTCCCAAGATTTTGATTCCTACTGAACCAGACTGAGAGACCATTTAAAAGGCTCGGGAACCCTTTGCAGGTGTTATGGCTTAATTAGCCGATTAGAGTGGGACACTTTGAGCCCAGAATATTGCACCTTTTCACAATATTCTAATTTTCTGAGATTGTGGATTTGGGGTTTTCATGAGCTGTAAGCCATAATCATCACAATTATGACAAATCACGGCTTAAACTATCTGGCTTTGCATGTAATGAGTCTATCTCATATAATAGTTTCACCTTTTAAGTTGCATTAGTGAAATAAATTAACTTTTGGACGCTATTTTTCGAGTATCACCTGTGGATATGTCTATATCTATATAGATAAAGTTTTTAAGTGGCCTCAGTGGCTCAGTGGTCAAACTACCTCCCCACATGTACGGTAACTTTAGCTTTCATGTTGTTTTTCAATTGGCCTTCTTTTTTTGCCTTTTTTTTTTTCTTTGATCCAGTTTACTGGGATATTCTACAAAGAAGAACATTATATATTCTCTGACTCTTTGGGGACATCGTTATGGAAAAGATATCAGAGCCAACCTGGAAATGGCTTTCTATAGGCAAGTCCATGTGGATTACTGTAAGCTATAGAAGCTATAGAAGGTTGATCGATGATGGTCAATGGTCCTCAATTTTGGTTATCAGAATAAAAATATTTTTGTAAGCAAAATAAAGACATTTTTGAATCCTTTATATACAGTATATTATTATGGTACCTATACATTTTTTAGTAAAGCACTAGGCACCTTTTCCATTTTTTTTAAGTGTTTTTAATCCATTATGATAATTTTTGAAATATTTTTGTTACAGAAATAAAGGGTTTTTTTGCATTCTTTTATTATTGCTGTGATACCTTAAAATTTTTTCCCCCCATATAATCCCAATTATTTATATTAAAATACTAATTTTTTGCTAAAACACGAGGCACTGTTTCACCTTTTTTAAGCGTTTTAGTTCATTGTTGTCAATTTTGGCTATTAGAATAAGAATATTTTTGTAACAGAAATATATATATTTTTTTATTACTGTGATACCTTTGGTTTTTTTTGGTTTTTTATTAATCCCATATAATCCCAATGATTTATATTATTATACATTTTTTTTTATAAAGCACTAGGCACTGTTTCCCCTTTTTTTAACATTTTAGTCCATTGTTGTCAATTTTGGCTATTAGAATAAGCATATTTTTGTAACAGAAATAAATGTTTTTTTTTATTGCTGTGATACCTTTGCTTTTTTTTTTTTTTTTTTTTTAATCCCATATAATCCCAATTATTTATATTATTATACAATTTTTTTTTCTGATAAAGCACTAGGCACCGTTTCCCCTTTTTTAAGCATTTTAGTCAATCGTTGTCAATTTTGGCTATTAGAATAAGCATATTTTTGTAACAGAAATAAATCTTTTTTTTTTTTTTTTTATTGCTGTGATACCTTTGCTTTTTTTTTTTAATCCCATATAATCCCAATTATTTATATTATTACACAATTTTTTTTTGATAAAGCACTAGGCACTTTTTCCCCCCATATAATCCCAATTATTTATATTAAAATACTCATTTTTTGCTAAAACACGAGCCACTGTTTCACCTTTTTTAAGCGTTTTAGTTCATTGTTGTCAATTTTGGCTATTAGAATAAGGGTATTTTTGTAACAGAAATATTTTTTTTTTATTATTACTGTGATACCTTTGTTTTTATTTTTTATTAATCCCATATAATCCCAAATAATTTTATTATTATACTAATTTTTTTTATAAAGTCCTAGGCACTTACTGGGCATAAATCTATACCTTACCTAAAGTATTTGAACCCCTTGGAATTGGATACTGTAAGTTGTTTGTTTTTTTTTAAAGTCCCATATAATCTCAATTATTTATATTAATATACTATTTTTTGGATAAAGCACTAGGCACTTATCAGGCAAAAATCGTTACCTCTCTTTTATATGTCTAAAGCTTTTAAGTGGCCTCTGTGACAAATTATCTCCCCACACGTAACTTTAGCTTTCATGTTGTTTTTTAATTGGCCTCCTTTATCACTGTTTTTTTCTTTGATAAGCTTTTACAGAGCTTTAATACTCAAGTATTTAAAATGTTACATCGTTTCTCTGAGCTGTGATTTTCAATAACATTTCTAACAGTTTCTGAGGAATGGGAAAACTCTTGCAGAGAGCCATACTTACTTTGAATTCAAAGGCTTCAATTGAATAAAGGTAGAGTCAATTTAATTAACTCTGAATCTGAAGACAACAGGCTGTACCATTAAGCTGTAGCTAAACAGAGAGCATGAATATGTATGAAATGTATTTTGATTTTATATTGAAATTAATGTAAAAATGCACAATGATGTACTTCTGCATGAGACCTTCAGTTCGTTTTGTATTTTTTTATTTTGCTGGAAGAAATCAAAAATCTGAATACAAAGGGCTTCTACACTATTTAACTGTAGCTACATTGACAGCTTGAATATTTATAAAATGTAATTATTTTAATTGAAATTAATGTAAAAAGGCACAATACTAAACATTTTGACTTTTTTTTTCCTTTACGGTTTAAAATCTCAGAACATATATATTTAAAAAATGTATATATATATACACGCACAGCACCTCACAAAAGTGAGTACACCCCTCCCATTTTTGTAAGTATTTTCTTTTCTTCTATCTTTTCATGTGACAACACTGCAACACTGAAGAATAGGTATGAGCCGAACACCCCCCGGTTCGGTTCGCACCAGAACCCGCGAACGGACCGAAAGTTTGCACGAACGTTAGAACCCCATTGACGTCTATGGGACTCGAACGTTCGAAATCAAAAGTGCTCATTTTAAAGGCTAATTTGCATGGTATTGTCCTAAAAAGAGTTTGGGGACCCGGGTCCTACCCCAGGGGACATGGATCAATGCAAAAAAAACTTTTAAAAACGGCCGTTTTTTCGGGAGCAGTGATTTTAATGATGCTTAAAGTAAAAAAAAAAAAGTGAAATATTCCTTTAAATATCGTACCTGGGGGGGTGTCTATAGTATGCCTGTAAAGTGACGCGTGTTTCCCATGTTTAGAACAGTCCCTGCACCAAATGTCATTTTTAAAGGAAAAAATCTCATTTAAAACTGCTTGCGGGTTTAATGTCATGTCGGGTCATGGCAATATGGATGAAAATCAGTGAGACAAACGGCATGGGTACCCCCCAGTCCATTACCAGGCCCTTTGGGTCTTGTATGGATATTAAGGGGAACCCCGCACCCAAATTAAAATAAGCAAAGGTGTGGGGCCACCAGGCCCTATATACTCTGAACAGCAGTATACAGGCGGTGCAAACAAGACAGGGACTGTAGGTTTGTTGTTAAGTAGAATCTCTTTGTAATTTTGAACATTTTTAACGTGTTTAGCTCCAGCCAAAAAATCTTTTCTAAGCTTTTTGGAAAACATAGGGAAGGGTTATCACCCCTGTGACATTTGTTTTGCTGTCTTTCCTCCTCTTCAGAAGATTTCACCTCACTTTTTTGTCCCAATGAAAAATGTTTTTTGAAAATTTGGGTTTTTTTGTGGAACAAGGATTGGAAAGCATCAGTGGAAAGGAGAAATTGTTTTCCCATATTAACTCTTACAGGAGAGAATTTCCCTTCCTAGGGGTAGATTTCATCTCACTTCCTGTTGTCTCCTTCCGTTTGCAAGTAGGAGTCGTTTGTAAGTTAGATGTTTGAAAGTAGGGTCCTGCCCTATATACTCAGCAGAAATTTGGGCCTTAGGTGTTGTTGTGGCCACAACACTGTAAGCCCTCACAGGGCCCTGCTGTGAAATATTAGATCAAGAATTGTAATTACATGCCCCTGTTGAACAGGAGCTGAAAAATTAGGCCTTAGGCACTGGTGCTGGTGCCACAACACTGCAACCCCTCACAGACACTCTAGTTGGAACGCAGGAACGAGCCCTGCTGCAAAGTATTGTATCAAAAATTGTAATTACACGCCCCTGTTAGACAGGGGCAGAAAAATTGGGCCTTAGGCACTGGTGCTGGTGCCACAACACTGCAACCCCTCACAGACACTCTAGTTGGAACGCAGGAACGAGCCCTGCTGCAAAGTATTGCATCAAAAATTGTAATTACACGCCCCTGTTAGACAGGGGCAGAAAAATTGGGCCTTAGGCACTGGTGCTGGTGCCACAACACTGCAACCCCTCACAGACACTCTAGTTGGAATGCAGGAACGAGCCCTGCTGCAAAGTATTACATCAAAAATTGTAATTACACACCCCTGTTAAACAGGGGCTGAAAAATTGTGCCTTAGGCACTGGTGGTGGCGCCCAGAACCAAAAATGTTCTTACAAGCTATCAGCGTGATGATTGAGGAGGAAGAGGATAATTACTCAGGGATAGTCACTCAGCATCAGCATAGGCAGTCTTTGAAGGGATCTGAGATTTCAAAAAAAAATATTCGGTTACATCAGCATCAGGTGCTTGGTAGCTGGTGGTGATCCAAGACTGATTCATTTTTATGAAGGTCAGCCGATCGACCGAGTCGGTGGACAGACGCACCCTGTGATCGGTTACCACGCCTCCAGCAGCACTGAATGTGCGTTCCGAAAGAACGCTGGATGCAGGACAGGCCAGTAGCTCAATTGCATACTGTGCAAGCTCTGGCCAGTGATCCATCCTCAAGACCCAGTAACCCAGAGGATTTTCGGTGGGAAAGGTGTCAGATCTTGCCCCTAGGTATTCCTGCACCATGTAAAACAGACACTGGCGATGGTTGCTGGAACCGATCATACCTTGGGGCTGCGGACCAAAAAATTGTCTGAACGCATCGGTCAGACGGCCACCTTCTCCACCGCTCCTTCTTTGACTGACCGAAGCCTCAGCAACACGTTGTCCAGAAACAGGAGTTTGTAACCTCCCAGTCTCTGGGAACGCGTTGAACAGACCTTTCTGCAAGGCCTCCCGAAGATGTTTCATCCTCTGCTCCCTCTGCGATGGCAAGATAAGGTCCGCAACCTTACCCTTGTAACGTGGATCAAGGAGGGTTGCCAGACAGTATTGGTCCTTCTCCTTGATACCACGAATACGAGGATCCTTACGCAGGCTTTGCAGGATCAGGGAGGCCATGCAGCGTAGGTTTGCTGAGGCATTCGGTCCGGAGTCCTCTGGGTCACTAAGGACAACAACGTCCGAAGCCACCTCCTCCCAGCCACGTACAAGTCCATGTGTTCCTTGGGACTGATCCCTTAAAGACTGCTGCTGATGCTGAGTGCCAGGCTCCACCTCCATACTGACACAATCTTCCTCCTCCTCCTCCTCCTCCTCCTCGTCCTCTTCCTGTGTGATCGGCGGGCACGCAGGAACACTGTCTGGATAAAGGGGGCCTTGAGAGCTAAGGAAGTCCTCCTCTTCCTGCCTCTGTTCTGCCTCAAGTGCCCTGTCCATTATTCCACGCAGCGTGTGCTCCAACAGGTGGACAAGGGGGACAGTGTCACTGATGCATGCACTGTCAGTGCTCACCATCCTCGTGGCCTCCTCGAATGTTGACAGGACAGTGCATGCATCCCTGATCATGGCCCACTGGCGTGGGGAAAAAAAACCAAGCTCCCCTGACCCTGTCCTGGTGCCATAGTGGCACAGGTACTCATTGATGGCCCTCTGCTGCGTGTGCAGCCGCTGCAGCATGGCCAACGTTGAGTTCCACCTGGTGGGCATGTCACATATTAGGCGGTTCTTGGGCAGGTTAAACTCCTTTTGGAGGTCCGTCAGCCGAGCACTGGCATTATATGACCGGCGGAAATGCACACAGACTTTCCTGGCCTGCCTCAGGACATCCTGTAAGCCCGGGTACCTGCCCAAGAACCGCTGCACCACCAAGTTAAGGACGTGAGCCAAACAGGGCACATGGGTCATTTGTCCCTGTCGGAGGGCAGAGAGGAGGTTGGTGCCATTGTCGCAAACCACCATTCCTGCCTTAAGTTGGCATGGCGTCAACCACCTCTGAACCTGCCCCTGCAGAGCTGACAGAACCTCTGCCCCAGTGTGGCTCCTGTCCCCCAAGCACACCAGCTCAAGCACCGCATGGCATCTTTTGGCCTGCGTACTTGCGTAGCCCCTTGAACGCCTACGGAGCACCGCTGGTTCCGAGGAAGAGGCCATGGAGGAAGAAGAAGAGGAGGGGGTGGAGGAGAGAGGTGTGTCACAATCAGCATTTTGGAGGCGTGGTGGCGGAACAACCTCCAACACTACTGCACCTTGTCTTGCATCCTTCCCAGCTGCCAGCAGAGTCACCCAATGCGCCGTGAAACTTAGGTAACGTCCCTGTCCATGCCTGCTGGACCATGAGTCAGCGGTATGCACCTTACCGCTGACCGCCCTGTCCAGCGAGGCATGGACATTGCCTTCCACATGCCGGTAGAGAGCCGGAATCGCCTTCCGTGAGAAAAAGTGGCGTTTGGGTACCTGCCACTGAGGAACCGCACATTCCACAAACTCACGGAAGGGGGCAGAGTCTACCAACTGAAAAGGCAGCAGTTGAAGTGCTAGCAATTTTGCCAAGCTAGCATTCAACCGCTGGGCATGTGGATGGCTGGGAGCAAACTTCTTTCGGCGGTGCAGCAGCTGGGGCAGGGAAATTTGCCTGGTACAATCTGATGCCGGTGTACCAAAAGCAGATTGCCCACAAGTACTTGGCTGTGACACACCTAATTCTACACCTTCATTCCTCTCACTGCAGGTCTCAGAGAGGACTGAAGGTCTAGTGGGGTTGGAAATCTCAGCTGATGAGGAGCAAGGAGAGATCCTCTTTGTTCTTTGGTGTGGGTCTTTTAGATACGCTTGCCAACGAACTGCATGGCAGGTCAACATATGTCTGGTCAAGCATGTGGTACCCAAGCGGGAGATGTTTTGGCCACGCGAGATACGCTTGAGACATATGTTGCAAATAGCAGCGGTGCGATCTGATGCACTCGTCTCAAAAAAGGCCCACACCAAAGAACTTTTTGAATAACGCGCAGAGACTGCAGCGCCCTGCACATGTGGAGCTTTGGGGTGTGATGCAGTCAATGTGCTGCCCTTAGACTGGCCCCTGGAGGGCATCCTGCCTCGTTGGTGATGTGCCGCCTCCTCCTCCTCCTCTCTCCTATCAGGCACCCACGTTGAGTCAGTGACCTCATCATCCCCTCCCTCCTCATCACTGGAGCAAACCTGGCAGTATGCTGCAGCAGGGGGAGCATGACTGCCAGATTGCTGTCCTTCTTGGGCACCCCCTCTGTCCGTGCTCATGTTACTGCCTTCATCGAGCTCAGTATCATCATTAGAGCCTTCCAAACGCTGGGCATCCTCCTGGAGCATGTACCCAACACTGTGGTCAAACAGTTCGAGGGAATCCTCAGGAGGACATGGTGGAGCTAGGGAAGGAGTCACTGATGACATTGAGCTGAGGGAAGAGGCCGCTGCTTTGCCAGGCAAAGCACCCTGGGCATGGGTGAGAGAGGATGAGGAGGATGAGGACGGCTTGGTCATCCACTCGACCAAGTCTTCCGCATGTTGCGGCTCAACACGGCCAGCTGCCGAAAAAAAGGCCAAGCGTGTCCCATGGCCACGTGCTGATGAGGATGCACCGTCTCCACGACCAGCACTAGACACAGAGCCTGCTTGCCCTCTCTTATTGGCTTGTGACTGTCTGCCTCTCCTTCTTGGCCTTCCAGACATACTAATGGCCTGTAGCTGCACTAAGCTGGGATAGAACACCTGTAATTTTCTTCAGGTAGCTTTATATACTGTAACCAGACAAGCCTGCCTGTCAGTAGGAAGATAACAGGAACGGATCTAGCTGAACACTGTGAGCAGGACGCACTGTACTAAATGTAAATAGTCTAGCTGCCTGACCGTGGTACTAATAGGATCAAATAGAACACCTGTAATTTTCTTCAGGTAGCTTTATATACTGTAACCAGACAAGCCTGCCTGTCAGTAGGAAGATAACAGGAACGGATCTAGCTGAACACTGTGAGCAGGACGCACTGTACTAAATGTAAATAGTCTAGCTGCCTGACCGTGGAACTAATAGGATCAAATAGAACACCTGTAATTTTCTTCAGGTAGCTTTATATACTGTAACCAGACAAGCCTGCCTGTCAGTAGGAAGATAACAGGAACGGATCTAGCTGAACACTGTGAGCAGGACGCACTGTACTAAATGTAAATAGTCTAGCTGCCTGACCGTGGTACTAATAGGATCAAATAGAACACCTGTAATTTTCTTCAGGTAGCTTTATATACTGTAACCAGACAAGCCTGCCTGTCAGTAGGAAGATAACAGGAACGGATCTAGCTGAACACTGTGAGCAGGACGCACTGTACTAAATGTAAATAGTCTAGCTGCCTGACCGTGGTACTAATAGGATCAAATAGAACACCTGTAATTTTCTTCAGGTAGCTTTATATACTGTAACCAGACAAGCCTGCCTGTCAGTAGGAAGATAACAGGAACGGATCTAGCTGAACACTGTGAGCAGGACGCACTGTACTAAATGTAAATAGTCTAGCTGCCTGACCGTGGTACTAATAGGATCAAATAGAACACCTGTAATTTTCTTCAGGTAGCTTTATATACTGTAACCAGACAAGCCTGCCTGTCAGTAGGAAGATAACAGGAACGGATCTAGCTGAACACTGTGAGCAGGACGCACTGCACTAAATGTAAATAGTCTAGAAGATAACAGGAACTGATCTAGCTGAACACTGTGAGCAGGATGCACTGCACTAAATGTAAATAGCAGGAACGGATCTAGCTGAACACTGTGAGCAGGACGCACTGCACTAAATGTAAATAACAGGAACGGATCTAGCTGAACACTGTGAGCAGGACGCACTGCACTAAATGTAAATGGCAGGAACGGATCTAGCTGAACACTGTGAGCAGGACGCACTGCACTAAATGTAAATAGCAGGAACGGATCTAGCTGAACACTGTGAGCAGGACGCACTGCACTAAATGTAAATAGCAGGAACGGATCTAGCTGAACACTGTGAGCAGGACGCACTGCACTAAATGTAAATAGCAGGAACGGATCTAGCTGAACACTGTGAGCAGGACGCACTGCACTAAATGTAAATAACAGGAACGGATCTAGCTGAACACTGTGAGCAGGACGCACTGCACTAAATGTAAATAGTCTACATAGAACATAACAGGAACGGATCTAGCTAAACTGAATACAGTGTATATATATATATGCAACACCTGGGATGCATATATATACACAATACACTGTAAGTGCAGCTAACTGACTGTTCTGCCTAATCTATCTAACTCAAATCAAATGACACTGTCTCTCTCTCTCTCTATCTCTTAGCACACCGGAACACACACTACACAGGGCCGCCGTGCAGGCGGCCTTATATAGTGTGGGGCGTGTACTAAATCCCCTGAGCCATAATTGGCCAAAGCCACCCTGGCTTTGGCCAATTACAGCTCTCTCTACTGACGGCGCTGTGATTGGCCAAGCATGCAGGTCATAGTGCATGCTTGGCCAATCATCAGCCAGCAATGCACTGCGATGCCGCAGTGAATTATGGGCCGTGACGCGCCACACGAATTTGGCGCGAACGGCCCATATCGTTCGCAATTTGACGGACGGTCGAACAGCCGATGTTCGAGTCGAACATGGGTTCGACTCGAACACGAAGCTCATCCCTACTGAAGAAATGACACTTGTCTACAATGTAAAGTAGTGAGTGTACAGCTTGTATAACAGTGTAAATTTGCTGTCCCCTCAAAATAACTCAACACACAGCCAATAACGTCTAAACCGCTGGCAACAAAAGTGAGTACACCCCTAAGTGAAAATGTCCAAATTGGGCCCAAAGTTTTAATATTTTGGGTGGCCACCATTATTTTCCAGCACTGCCTTAACCCTCTTGGGCATGGAGTTCACCAGAGCTTCACAGGTTGCCACCGGAGTCCTCTGCCACTCCTACATGATGACAACACAGAGCTGGTGGATGTTAGAGACCTTGTGCTCCTCCACCTTCCATTTGAGGATGCCCCACAGATGCTCAATAGGGTTTAGGTCTGGAGACATGCTGGGCCAGTCCACCTTTACCCTTAACTTCTTTAGCAAGGCAGTGGTCATCTTGGAGGTGTGTTTGGGGTCGTTATCATGTTGGAATACTGCCCTGCCCAGTCTCTTAAGGGAGGGGATCATGCTCTGCTTCAGTATGTCACAGTCCATGTTGGCATTCATGGTTACCTCAATGATCTGTAGCTCCCCAGTGCCGGCAGCACTCATGCAGCCCCAGACCATGACACTCCCACCACCATGCTTGACTGTAGACAAGACACACTTGTCTTTGTACTCCTCCCCTGGTTGCCGCCACACACGCTTGACACCATCTGAATCAAATAAGTTTATCTTGGTCTCATCAGACCACAGGACATGGTTCCAGTAATCCATGTCCTTAGTCTGCTTGTCTTCAGCAAACTGTTTTCCGGCTTTCTTGTGCATCATCTTTAGAAGAGGCTTCCTTCTGAGATGACAGCCATGCAGACCAATTTGATGCAGTGTGCGGCGTATGGTCTGAGAAGTGACCCCCCACCACTACAACCTCTGCAGCAATGCTGGCAGCACTCATACGTCTATTTCCCAAAGACAACCTCTGGATATGACGCTGAGCACGTGCACTCAACTTCTTTGGTGGACCATGGCGAGGCCTGTTCTGAGTGGAACCTGTCCTGTCAAACAACTGTATTGTCTTGGCCACCGTGCTGCAGCTCAGTTTCAGGGTCTTGGCAATCTTCTTATAACCTAGGCCATCTTTTGTAGAGCAACAATTCTTTTTTTCAGATCCTCAGAGAGTTATTTGCCCTGAGGTGCTATGTTGAACTTCCAGTGACCAGTATGAGAGAGTGAGAGCGATAACACCAAATTTAACACACCTGCTCCCCATTCACACCTGAGACCTTGTAACACTAATGAGTCACATGACACCGGAGAGGGAAAATGCCTAATTTGGCCCAATTTGGACATTATCACTTAGGGGTGTACTCACTTTTGTTGCCAGCGGTTTAGACATTAATGGCTGTGTGTTGAGTTATTTTGAGTGGACAGAAAATTTACACTGTTATACAAGCTGTACACTCACTACTTTACATTGTAGCAAAGTGTCACTTCTTCAGTGTTGTCACATGAAAAGATAGAAGAAAATATTTACAAAAATGTGAGGGGTGTACTCACTTTTGTAAGATACTGTATATATATATATATATATATATATATATATATATATATATATATATATACACACAAAGAGGGGGGGGCATACCCTAAACCTGAATATCTAAATGACATGTTTGTTATTGAAAAAAAAACAAAAAACTAGGCCATCAGTGCTGCATATCAGTGCCGCCTATCGGTGCCCATCAATTCTACATATTAGTGCCGCCTCATCAGTGCTGCCTATCAGTACCATCTATTACACTGACAATGAAATACTGGACATTTAGTCCTGACCAGACTTCTTGGGGTGGAGCACCCAATCCTCCCACACAAGTATTTCATTGTCAGTGTCCTCTAATTAGTTGCTCCAGGAAGAGTCCCTTCATAGTGCAGTTTAAGCAGTGTAGTCTGCAGTTAGCACACATCTCCCATGTAAGGGACGAGTATCTCACATGGTTAAGAGAAGTGGGATTTATCTTTCATGAATAGTGTAGGACCCACTGAACTTTGGCACAGTGGTGGGCTTAAGCATGGTATGGCCATATGATGTGACTCAGTCCTCATATTTACTCATTAGGATCCATGTCTTTATGGACCTTGCTTTGTGCACTGGTGTGCAGTCATGTTGAAACAGGGAGGGGTCATCCCCAAACTGTTCCCACAAATTTGGGAGAATGAAATTGTCCAAAATGTCTTGGTATGCTGACACCTTAAGAGTTCCCTTCACTGGAACTAAGGGGCCAAGCCCAAGTCATGAAAAACAACCCCCCACCATAATCCCCCCTCCACCAAATGATTTGGACCAGTGCACAAAGCAAGGTCCATAAAGACATGGATGAGCGAGTTTGAGGTGGAGGAACTTGACTGGCCTGCACAGAGCCCTGACCTCAACTCTATAGAACACCTTTGGGATGAGTTAGAGCGGAGACTGTGAGCCAGACCTTCTTGCCCAACATCAGTGCCTGACCCTCACAAATGCTCTTCTGGAAGAATGGTCAAACATTCCCATAGACACACTCCTAAACCTTGTGGACGGTCTTCCCAGAAGAGTTGAAGCTGTTATAGCTGCAAAGGGGGGGCCAACTCAATATTGAACCCTACGGACTAAGACTGGGATGCCGTTAGAGTTCATGTGCGTGTAAAGGCAGGCCTCCCAATACTTTTGGTAATATAGTGTATATTTCAAGAGATGCTGGTGGGTAAAATCTATAGCCACAGTGAATCAGTGTTCTATTATTTATTTTCTTATAAAAAATTACTGATCCTGAATTCCCAGATGGACAGTCCTCATTGGAGAGGTGGACCATGCACAGGCATAGCTGTTGGAAGGTTAAGTTATTGCTGGCACTCTTTCCCTCTACAATAACACCCTATTATCACAAAACCTTTTTTCATTTCTTTTTTTAAGCCTCTGTTTTTTTTTTTTTTTCTTTGGCAGCTTTTAGTCATTGTCATTATTTTTGAATAATAAGTAATTGGTCCGTACCAACATATGCAACACACCATAGGTTGAATAAAGACATGTACCCATTGTGTTCAACCATGAGTAGGATTTTACAGCTTCAAGACAGCAGTGGGTTGATTAACATTTCCCAGTATGAAGCTCCATACTAAGGCAACATTAATCGACATGCCCTTTCACAGCTAGGAACATGCAGATGTGCCCGCTTACCAGCTGATAAAACATATCAGGAATGAATAGGACTTTATCTGTCTATTCGCCGAGGAACAATTGTGTTGTCATATTGTTGCTCAACAAAATAAAGAAATGCATGTTTAAAGCGATTCTAAAAGGCAAACGTTTTTTTCTGTAACCCCTTCAATGCAGGGCACTTTCCCCCCTTCCTGCCCAGGACAATTTTCAGCTTTCAGCACTCTCACACTTTGAATGAGAATTGCGCGGTCATGCTACACTGCACCCAAACTAAATTTCTATCATTTTCTTCCCACAAACAGAGCTTTCTTTTGTTGGTATTTGATCACCTCTGGGGTGTTTATTTTTTGCTAAACAAACTAAAAAAGACCGAAATTTTTGAAAAAAAAAAAAAAAAAGTTGAATTTTTTTCTGTTATAAAATTTAGTTTTCTCCTTCACTGACAGCCACTAATGAGGAGGCACTGATATGTATAGAATTGATGGGCACTGATAGGTGGCACTGATATGCAGCACTGATGGGCACTGACAGGCTGCACTGATGGGCACTAATAGATGGTACTGATAGGCAGCACTGATGTGGCACTGATGAGGCACCACTAATATGTAGAATTGATGGGCACTGATAGGTGGCACTGATATGCAGCACTGATGGGCACTGACAGGCTGCCCTGATGGGCAATAATAGATGGTACTGGTAGGCAGTACTGATGAGGCGGCACTGATGAGGCAGCACTAATATGTAGAATTGATGGGCACTGATAGGCAGCACTGATGGGCACTGATAGGCGGTCATGATGGGCACTGACAGGCCGCACTGATGGGCACTAATAGATGGCACTAATAGGGGGCACTGATGGGCGGCACTGATATGCAGCACTGATGGGCACCAATAGGCGGCACTGATGGGCACTGACAGGCTGTACTGATGGGCACTAATAGATGGCACTGATAGGCAGCACTGATAGGCGACACTGATGGGCACTGAAATGGCTGCACTGATGGGCACTAATAGATGGCACTGATAGGCAGCACTGATGATGAGGTACTGAGAGTCGTTACTGATGGGCACTGATTGCCATCTGTTTAGGGCACTAACAGGCGTTACTGATGGGCACTGATTTGCACTTTGATGGGCACTGATATGCACTTTGGTGGGCATTGACTGGCATTTTTATGGGCACTGACTTGCATCTGATGGGCACTGATTTGCAGCTGTGGTGGGCACCTCCGATGGGGCTGCGCTGATAATCAATGCACTGATTATCGGCTATTTCCGCCGGATTCTACTGCGCATGTGCAGTAGAGGGCGGAACTAATCCGCCCAGCGGAACTTTCTCGGCAGAACACCGGCACTTCCTGGTTACACGCTGTGATCAGTTGTGATTGGTCACAGCTGATCACATGGTAAAGCGCCTACGTCATAGGCGCTTTACCACAATCGGAGTTGCGGTGTGTCAGAGTGACACTCCACACCACCATGGGCGCACCATTGCGACTTATCCGGCTGGACGTCATACGACCTCCATTCAGGATAATGCAACCACCGCCCGGCCGTCATTCTGCTATAGGCCGGGCGGGAAGGGGTTAAATAACAAACATGATATACTTACCTGCCCTGTGCAGTGGCTTTGCACGGAATAGCCATGATCTTCATCTTCTGGGGTTCTCTGCCAGCACTCCTGGCTCCTCCCCCTTGCCTAGTGTCCCCCCCCCAGTGCTTGCTCACTCCCGAGACAGCTTTGTGTGTCCATAGATACATGGATTGCTGCTATGCCCCACCCCGCACTCTGTCCAATGAGGATGGATAGAGCCAAGAGAGTTGCTGCTCTCGTGCACATCGCTGGATCTGGACCGGGCTCAGGTATTTAGGAGGGGGTTGCCCTTGGTTTTTCATGCATTAAGGTAAAAAAAGTGTGTGCCTTTAGAACCACTTTAGGGGGGGAAGGGTGTCCGTTAATCTTTTTTGAATAAAAAAAACAAATGAACTGACACCCTACACCCTCCCCGATCCCCGCTGTACTTACATGACATGGGTGAAGCTCTGCCAGTGCCTATGTAGAGTCTGGTGATTTAAAATCCTGCTCTTTTCCCTCTTCATTCACTAGGATTCCGGGACTGATCAGAGCACTTCTAACTAGTCAGGGCTGACAAGTGCGTGGACCAATCAGAATCGCTTTGAGATATCCCAGAAGCCCTGCAGAGTGATGAAGGAGAAGAGTGATTTTAACTCCATGGACCACAGTGCATGGACACTGAGGCATTGAGTATGGTTGCGGCGTGGCCCCATTCACTTGATCCACCACCGAACAGGGAGAGTCCAGTAAAATGGGCGGGCAGCAGCAGGGGGACCACCTTCCTCTGTGTCAGGGGCAGGGCCTTGATTTGAACCCAGAACCACTTCTGTGTCAGGCAATGTCTCTTCTTGCTGAGCCACTTGGAATGCTGGACAGTTTGCTTGAACCTTGTTTGTCTGGAACCTTGAACTCTTTGCTCCTCCCATGAATTTCCTAATTTAAGCCATGTCTCTGCACTTCTTGTTTACCAGATTATTGTGCTCTCTCCAGCCAATATCTCGCTTTGTCTTTCCTGCTGCCGTCCGTGTCTTTACTACCACTCGTTACTGACCCATGGCTTGTTCCTTGACTAAGCCTCAACTTGATCCCAACCTGCAACTACTTGTTACAAGCCTTTGGCTTGTTTACTGACTGCGTCTCTGTTTGATCCTTACCTGCTATATCTGCTACTGGACCCCGACTTGCTCACCTCTCGGTGGGGCAATTCTGAAGACCGCGATCTGGTATTAACATGCAGCTAAACTCATCTTCACTATCAGGCACTCTGGTGAACACTGGTTAGTACTTAGACTCCTCAGGTGATCCTGCATTATTTGCCAGGGTGACCTGCTTGTATACCAATCCTACTGGTCGGTGGGAGTCCCTCTACTGCTATATCTACTGGTCTCTGAGCCTGACCCCTGACGGTGACATGCTGCCTGCAAAAGTGATCCAGCGGCTGTAAAGCCGATTGGATCACTTTTACTTTGTAGGAAGAAAACAATGATAGCCGCAGAGATGACCAAGATAACACCCTTCCTGACTGAGGACTTACAGTATATATATAAATAGTGAATGGGATGTGCGTAAGGACAGTGGTTGGGGGAACTAAAAACAAGCTCAGCTGCCTATTTTTAGGTGCCCCCCAACCTCAAGTGTAAAAAGCCCTAAAGATCCTGGCTTACAGACCCATCTCTCAGCATTCCATAATAAAGTAAATACTTTAGAATTGTCTTTCAGCCCAGTAATTTCTGACTTAAGCCCTTAAGAAGGGGGTGTGTGCAAGCCCTTGAAATGCATTGACTTTTTTTTAATCACTAATCATCCAATAAACTCTGTCTCTGGACTCTGCTACTACTGGAGTGGCACCCTTACTGTGTTCTGTACAGCAGGAGGAAAGTTCAAAACTAACCTTAAGCCTCGTACACACGATCGGATTTTCCACAGACAAAACCTCAGACTTTTGTCCGAAGGTGTGTGCCTGGATTTTGTCTTGCATACAAACGGCAAGGAATTGTCGGCCAACAAACACGAACATAGTGACGTATTACGTGGTTTTTCAGCTCTTTAGTGCCACCCTTTGGGCTCCTTCTGCTAATTTCGTGTTAGTAGAAGTTTGGTGAGTGTTGCGCTTTTCATTTCATGCTTTTCAGTTCGTGATTTTCAGTTCGTTTCTGAATGGCCATTCGTCAACCTGACATGTTGCAGAATCGGAGGAGATAACGTGTTATTTATTATGGGCCTTGGAGCTATTGCTTTGACCCAAGTCCAGTCCAGGAACAGTCCAGGAACAGGAGGAGGAGGAGTTCTTGGACCAAAAATTGGTTGCTTTATTAATCGTGACCAATTAGGTCATATGCCTTTGCTGCGGGAGCTCCAGCAGAATAATCCGGATGATTTTCGGAATTATCTCCGGATGACAGACCCCTGCTTTCACCAACTCTTGGCATTGTTGACCCCCTATATTAAGAAGCAGGACACATGCATGAGGCTTTTATTTTATTTTTTGGTTGAATAATAATGATTTGATTTGTTTTATTTTCTATATTTTTGGATGCATAGAATGCACTTTTTGGTTAAGTTCTATTGGCAGATATCATGTCTAATTTTATTTATTTTCTTTTTTTAATGCCCAATAAAAATAATTGTGTAGAATAATACTTGACTGTGTGTTTTACTTCAAATGACAGTTTGGGAGTAGGCAGTTACATTTTATAAAATACAATGTAAAATTAACAAGGGACACCAACATAGTTGTATCTTTGATCTTAAAAACTACAGGATAATGGTGTTGTGGTAACTTGCCCAAATAAAAAAAATAAAAAAGCATAATAATATTATTCTTGATATCAAATTTCGAGATTTCATAATTTGCCAC
Source organism: Lithobates clamitans (assembly GCA_037952925.1). Taxonomy (NCBI): domain Eukaryota; kingdom Metazoa; phylum Chordata; class Amphibia; order Anura; family Ranidae; genus Lithobates; species Lithobates clamitans. Next base: position 939,036 of record JBBGZY010001020.1, on the reverse strand, counting down.
GTCACGAATGTTAATTCTCCATTACAAACGCTAGTTTACAAGAACGTCCGCTTTGGCTCGTCCTTGCTTCTGAGCATGCATGTTTGTACTTTGGACTTTTGACCGACGGACTTGTGTACACACGCTCGGGAAATTCTATAACAGACATTTGTCCACGGAAAATTTTAAAACCTGCCATCCAACATTTGTCCGACGTTGTACCCAAGCGTTTTTTTTTTCCCACAAATAGAGCTTTCTTTTGATGGTATTTGATCATCTCTGCAGTTTTTATTTTTTGTGCTATAAACAAAAAAAGAACGACAATGTTGAAAAAAAAGCACAATATTTTGTACTTTTTGCTATAATAAATATCCCCAATTTTTTTTTAAAAAAACTAATTTTTTTTTCTCAGTTTAGGCAGATACGTATTCTTCTACATATTTTTGGTAATAAAAATCACAATAAACGTATATTGATCGGTTTGCGCAACAGTTACAGCGTCTACAAAATAGGGGATAGATTTATGGCATTTTTATTATTTATTTATATTTTTTACTAGTAATATCGTCGATCTGCGATTTTTATCGGGACTGCAACATTATGGCGGACACATCGGACACTTCTGACACATATTTGGGACGACTGACAATTATACAGCGATCAGTGCTATAAAAATGCACTGATTACTGTATAAATGTCACTGGCAGTGAAGGGGTTGACACTAGGGGGCGATCAAGGGGTTAAAGTGGTTCCCTAGCGTGTGTTCTAACTGTAGGGGGAGGGGACTGACTATAGGAATGACAGATCGTGTTTCCTAACTATAAGGAACTCACGATCTGTCTCTCCTCTCCTCACAGAACAGGGATGTGTGTGTTTACACACACACATCCCTGTTCTGCCTCTTGTGCCCGCGATCGTGCGTGGCCGGCAGTCATCGTGACTGCCGGTCACCCCCGCAGTGCAGCGAGCGCGCACCTGCTATCCCGCTTAAAGGAGCCAATGTACAGCTACAACGGCTCTCGCCGACCAGCCGCACTATAATGATGGCGGCTGGTCGGCAAGTGGTTAACTCCCAAAATTTGGCCCCTGTGTACCCCGGCTTTCGCTGTTCATTAGATGTACTGATTAAAGTTTGCATTGTTTAGGATAATGTGATCAAGCTCTTATCTTATTTTGTGTGGTATATATTCTTTGTGAATTTACAATAAAGTCAGTTCCGGTTTGCACCTAAGCTAGTGTCGGCTCGTTCTTGGGTGCGATTCTCAGCTATAAGGCTCCATTCACACCTTGGCGTTCCGTTTTGCGGGCGGAATCGCCGCAATTCTGCCCACGATTCAGAGACGCTGCAAATCGCGGGACGCCCTTGCCATCCCCGCTATTTTGAATGCCACCAAATCGCGGCGTGTTTTTGCCACGATTGTCGCCCCGACGAATCGAGGTAAAAATGCACAAACAGAATTGCCCGGCGCCCAAAAGAAGTACAAGAACCTCTTTGGGGGTGTCGGGTGTCCCACAATTCTGTTTGCGCATTTTACCGTGATTCGCCGCGCCGCGGTTTGATGCCATTCAAAATAGCGGGGATCGCAAGGGCGTCCCGCGATTTGCGGCAGTTCTGAATCGTGGGCAGATTTGCGCCGATTCTGCCCCGCAAAATGGAACGCCAATGTGTGAACGGAGCCTAATTCCTGGTTCCAGAGTAGAGGAAGCTGTATCTGTGCGGAGGCCCATCCCCACTATATCTCAAATATTCCATGATATATTGTGAAAAAATTAAGTGTAAAAAACACGGCCTAAATACACTGCTCAGCGCCAAATTACTTCACAGTTCCAAATTCAGATAAATGAGAATCAAACATAGAAAAATCCCTTAATCACTTCTCAGCAATCAAGCGGATAAAAGACACTCAAACATTAAAGCTGCTGTTATAGATTAATAAAATTGCAAGAAGTAAGAGAAGAAAGTTCAGTCCAATTGCCGTATCAGTCTCATGTTATAACAGCGCTACGGCTAGTCTATTCCAACTTATGACCAACTTCAGTATTATAAACAGAAAGTTTCTTGTGTGATGACAGTGAAAAACAGCTCTAAAAGATAGTGGGTGATCCTAGATAGTTGTCAGGGCGTGCGCCATACACCAGACACCAAATCTTCACCGCGTGAGGCACAATCCCCCAAGGGGTTACACTCACCAGAGCATAGAGAATTTCAAGCCTTAAGTGAAGTCCTCGTGAAGTCCACGTGCACCTAACAGTTAAAGCGAGCAACACATGATGGATTAAAAGGTCAGGAGACGGACTAATAAAAGCTTGACGTTATGCCGTGAGATCACGCCCCCAGCTAAAGTCGGATATGACGAAACGCGTCAGGGCGTGACCTCCACGGAAACCGGAAGTGACGTGTGCACTCCAAAGTCAGCTGGCTACTACCAGGAAGGAAACAATACCGCTGTGCAATTGACACAGACGTCTCCCTGTGCAGCAGACTGGTGACTACACTGGCTTATAACTCACATGCTTCATTGATGTTTATAGTTTGTACGTATTTTATATGGGGGACAGGTTTTCTTTGGGCTTATAAATACATTTATGAAACAGGATTACGCTATGTCCGAATCTTTTGTATTTTATGAATGCCTTTGATCGGAGGCAAATCATATCTCCCAAATCCGCCTCCAATGCTGATGGCCGTGTTCTAAAGTAACATGAGGACTTCTCTTGAAATTCTCTATGCTCTGGTGAGTGTAACCCCTTGGGGGAGTGTGCCTCACGCGGTGAAGATTAGGTGTCTGGTGTATGCTGACAACTATCTAGGATCACCCACTATCATTTAGAGCTGTTTTTCACTGTCAATGCACAAGAAACTTTCTGTTTATAATACTGAAGTTGGTCATAAGTTGGAATAGACTAACCGTAGCGTTGTTATAACATGAGACTGATACGGCAATTGGACTGAACTTTCTTCTGTTACTTCTTGCAATTCCATGTTATATGTATCTTCGACTTTTTAGTTCCACTCCCTTGTTGTAGGGCTTTCCATTTTTTGGTATCAGACTTTTGGCTGCTTTCATCATGTGAGGTATCACTGATTCCTTGTATTATTTTATTGAACTTTTTACCTCATGAAATAAGCACGTCCAAGGCTCTTCTAGTATTTTTATATTCAGTAATCTCTTTTATTATAAAAAATAGATAAAAAAATCGAACCCCTTTCTACAAACACAAGCGCTTATGGGATAGGTGAAACAGATATAATTCCCTTAATGGGTGAAAAAGTGTGGCCAATTAAGACTGAAGCTGCTACCGCACACACCTACCAATAGCAAGTGTTAATCATACAAAATGAAACAAACATAAAGGCAGCGCTACATAGCAATAGACACATTCCAATTATTCCAGGTGTGCTGTCATAAAAAGTGCATGTACATGTAAATGTCCCATAGACACTGCAAATGTATGTTGTTTTATTCCACAATACATATAGTGAGAAAGTCCAACGTTGTGTGTTGATTACGGCACTGAGATGATAAGCTGTCACCAACACCTCCACGCGTGAAAAAATAGGGGGATGAACAGATCCCCTTTAGATAAGACTCTTACCAGACACCCTCAGATCATGTCATGGATGACAAAACGCGTCAAGGTGGGGCCATACGATGACCAATAGTGACGTCAGCACGCCGTTCGGGACACAGCTACTGCTATCGTTAGAAAGCTGAGCTCTGTGTGGTAGGAGACACCGCCACGATCATCTCCATATGGTTTATTGCTGATTGCATTAGCAACATGCTTGTGTGAAATTTATTGTTTGTAAGTGCAAGTCCTTAAAGGGAGGAAGTTTTGGTATACAATAAATCTTGTTTGAGGTCATTGTCCTGCTGGAAGGTGAACCTCCATCCTAGCCTCAAATCACACACAGAGTGGTACAGGTTTCGCTCAAGAATATCCCTGTATTTAGCACCATCCACCTTTCCCTCAACCCTGACCAGTTTCCCAGTCCCGACTGCTGAAAAACATCCCCACAGCATGATGCTGCCACCACCATGTTTCACAGTGGGGATGGTGTTCTTTGGGTGATGTGATGTGTTGGGTTTGCGCCAGACATAGCGTTTTCTTTAATGCCCAAAAAGTTCAATTTTAGTCTCATCAGACCGGATCACCTTCCTCCATACATTTTGGGAGTCTCCCACATGCCTTTTCGCAAACTCTAAATGCGCCATTTTGTTTTTTGCTGAAAGTAATGGCTTTCTTCTGGCCACTCTGCAATAAACTCTATGGAGCGTACGGCTTATTGTCGTCCTATGTACAGATACTCCAGTCTCTGCTGTGGAACTCTGCAGCTCCTCCAGGGTTACCTTAGGTCTCTGTGTTGTCTCTCTGATTAATGCCCTCCTTGCCCGGTCCGTGAGTTTTGGTGTGCGGCCGTCTCTTGGCAGGTTTGCTGTTGTGCCATGTTCTTTCCATTTGTTTATGATAGATTTGATGGTGCTCCTAGGGATCATCAAAGATTTGGATATTTTTTTATAACCTAACCCTGACTTGTACTTCTCAACAACATTGTCCCTTACTTGTTTGGAGAGTTCCTTGGTCTTCATGGCAGTGTTTGGTTAGTGGTGCCTCTTGCTTGCGGTGTTGCAGCCTCTGGGGCCTTTCACAAAGGTGTGTCTATGTAATGACAGATCATGTGACACTTAGATTGCACACAGGTGGACATCCTTTCACTAATTATGTGACTTCTGAAGGTAATTGGTTGCACCAGAAGGGGGTGAATACATATGCACATGCCAATTATCAGTTTTCTATTTCTGAAAAATAGTTTTATGTATATATTTTTCTAATTTATTTTTATTTATTTTTTTAACAGAAATTTTTCTAATTTTACTTCACCAACTTAGACTATTGTGTTCTGATCCATCACATATAATTCAGATTTAAAAAAAAACAAAACATTGAACTAAAGGCTGTAATGTAACAAAATAGGTAAAAAGCCAAGGGGGGTGAATACTTTTGCAAGACACTGTATGTACATGTACTTTTTATGACAGCACACCTGTAATAATCTCTTTTATAAATTGCAAAACCTCTTTCCAATATTTTTTTTTATCTTTGGGCAGTCCCACCAAATGTGAGTCATAGTTCCCACTACTTTACATCCTCGCCAACAATATGGTAATTTCCCTATTTGATATTTATATGCTTTATCTGGTGTTATATACCATCTTGTCAGACATTTTATAGTTAATTGCAATTGTGTTAGTATCTACCGCAGAACTATGTACCATTCTCAAAATTTTTCCTAAGTGTTGTTCGTTTCCCGGTGCTCCCATATCTTTTTCCCAATTTTTTTTTTTCTTTTTTATGTATGGCAGAATTTTCAGTCCATCCATTGCCACCAAAATTTTATAGATCCGGGATATACCATTTCTTCTGTTCCACTCATAACATTTCTCTAAAGGTGTCAAGATGGTGTTATCAATATAGTGATCAATATAATGATCATCTCTATCAAGTTCTGCCAAAATCATCCGCATTGGATGACAATCTTGTACCGCGCCGTCACTTTCTCGCTGTGACACTTACCCACTGAGAGGTGTCACTCCATAATTAGCAAAATCTCACTAACCTGATTCCAACAAGCAGATTGCTGGAAGGCGTCAATGAGAAAATATTTGAAGACAGAGGAAAAAACGTCTCTATTAAGCTGAGATAAACTAATTATTTTAATCACCCACAAGGAGTTTTCTGTGTGTTTTTTGGTCGTATGGAATTGGAGCTTATGCCGAACAAACAGATTTATCTGTGATGCTAATAGAAGATTATGCAAAATGTACAGTAGATGGAGAAGAGAGTAATTAGAGAAGACGTTTAATCTCTTCTTGAGACCGTATGAAGACTTTAAAAACGATCGCATCTACCATGACTCTGATGTAATGATGCCATAAAAGTGATTGTGAACTTTTAAAGTCCTTGGGAAATTTTCTGTGCTTTGGTTTAGTTTACATAAAAGCAGAACTCAAAGCAAATTTAACAATCCTATAGCTCATCATTTTTTGTTAAAAAAAGAAAATATATAAAATATATCTAGTAAAAATTTAGCATCTGTCTTTTATAATCGTTTTCAATAATCCCCACAGCAAAGATCAATGGGAAATACAGAACTGTGGACTGTTGGGTTGGATGACATTGCAGAGGACTGTTGTAGTAATATGTTTGTCACACTATATTGCCAAAAGTATTGGGACTCCTGCCTTTAGACGCACATGAACTTTAATGGCATCCCAGTCTTATGCCCCGTACACACGGTCGGATTTTCCGACAGGAAATGTGTGATAGGACCTTGTTATCAGAAATTCCGACCGTTTCTAGGCTCCATCACACATTTTCCATTGGATTTTCCGACACGCAAAGTTTGAGAGCAGGATATAAAATTTTCTGACAACAAAATCCGTTGTCGGAAATTCCGATCGTGTGTACACAAATCCGACGCACAAAGTGCCACACATGCTCAGAATAAATAAAGAGATGAAAGCTATTGGCCACTGCCCCGTTTATAGTCCCGACGTACGTGTTTTATGTCACCGATCGTCAGAACGATCGGATTTTCCGACAACTTTGTGTGACCGTGTGTATGCAAGACAAGTTTGAGCCAACATCCGTCGGAAAAAATCCTAGGATTTTGTTGTCGGAATGTCCGAACAAAGTCCGACCGTGTGTACGGGGCATTAGTCCGTAGGGTTCAACATTGAGTTGGCCCACCCTTTGCAGGTATAACAGCTTCAACTCTTCTGGGAAGGCCGTCCACAAGGTTTAGGAATGTGTCTATGGGAATGTTTGACCATTCCCTTAGAAGACCATTTGTGAGGTCAGGCACTGATGTTGGGCGAGAAGGCCTGCCTCGCAGTGTCCGCTCTAATTCATCCCAAAGGTGTTCCATCAGGTTGAGGTCAGGTTGCAGGCCAGTCAAGTGGATGGTGTATGAAGCCCATGGTCACTTGGTTTAAAGCCACTGCTTTTCTGTCCCCTTTTTCATAATCAATGGAGATCGAGATATCAGTAAGGCTGATGGTGGAGTGATTAACAATTCTTGAACCTAACAAGCAGTACACAGAACTACAACAGCAGACAGCCAGGCAGAGACTCAAACAGGTTGGGAAGCCAGGATCAGAGAGACATAAGTGTGGTCACAGGATTAGCCAGGGTCATCAACAGGTATGCAGCGAGGTACCAAATCAAGAGCAGTGCCATAGTCAGAAACAAGCCGGGTCAGGAATAAGTGACAAGACAAAAGCAGGATCCAAGATCAGGTCAGGAGTAAGCATGGTCAGCAACAAAGGGAACACACTGGAAGTACACAGGACACAGGGAAAAGCTGAAGACCAGTCAGCACTTGAGCACAGGCAGGAGCATCCTTAAATAGTCCGTCTGGCGCCAACATGCACTGTGTGTGTGCGCCCATGCACGTATTCTGGCACGCATGCAAAAATATGGCTAAATAAACAACAGGGATATAAAATAGCAATTATAAAAAGGGAAGAGAATAGGTGACTTTTTCAAAGACAGCATTCTTTCGGAGAGGGGGAAGGTGTGGGAAGAATGCTAGCCCATTTAGTGAAAGTTAACTCCCCTCCCTCCGCTATATCTACGATTAGGAGCATAAATGGAGGGATTTCTTCCCTTGGGATAGAGATAATGGAAACATTTAGAGCCTTCTATAAGGGACTGTATAGATCCCAGGGGGTGGGTGGGTGAGGAAGGAGAAATAGGTAAATTCTTAGAGAGTGTGGAGATACCAACTATTACCCAAGAGGAAAGGGAAGATCCGGAAGCCCCAATAACTCTGAAGGAACTGCAACAGGCAGTGGCCGGGATGGTTAATCAGAAATCCCCAGGACCAGATGGTCTCCCGGTGGAGACGTATAAATATTATGGGGAGGTATTACTTCCAGAGCTGCTCAGGACACTGAAGGGAGCAGTGATAGAGGGGAAACTGCCCGATTCAATGTTAAAAGCAATTATTATTATGATACTTAAAGATGGGAAGGACCCATTAGGTGTAGCTTCGTATAGGCCGATATCCCTGTTATGTTCGGATGTTAAAATTATAGGCAAGGTACTATCAGATAGGTTGAATAAAATTGTCACAAAACTCATACACTCAGACCAAACAGGATTTATCGCTGGTAGATCTACCAGCATGAATATCAGAAGGGCATTCCTGAACATCCAGACCCCATCAGATAATATGGGATCAAGAGCCATTTTGTCCCTAGATGTGACTAAAGCTTTTGATAGCCTAGAGTGGGAATATGTCTGGTGTGTTCTGGAGAGATTTGGGTTTGGACCTTCTTTTATTGGATGGATAAAAATGATGTATAAAGCCCCTAGCGCCAAAGTAAGAATTAAAAATGAATACTCTGAAAAAATAGAAATGAGTAGAGGGACGAGACAGGGGTGTCCGTTGTCGCCTCTGCTTTTTGCACTTGCAATGGAGCCATTGGCAATTGCAATAAGGGCAATAAGGACAAGTACAGAGATAAAAGGGTTCCAGAGGAAGATGGGAGAAGGAAGAATCGCATTATATGCGGACGATGTCCTCCTTTTTTTGGGGGACACCGGTCAATCTCTTAGGAAGGCAATTCAATTAGAGGAAGACTTTGGAAGATTTACAGGTTTAGTAATAAACTGGGGGAAGTCAGAGTTGCTGCCAGTCGACCCCTTAGATGCTTTAGCTGCGCTGGAGATGCCCCAAATGAAGGTGGTAGATACAATGAAATACCTTGGGATATATTTAACAATAGACCCTAACCAATATATCAATAAAACTATAATGCCATTACTGAATACATTTAAACAAAAGTGTGATGTTTGGAGACGATTTGCTTTGTCAGTAGCGGGTCGGTGTAGTTTGATTGAGATGATATGGATGCCACAATTGTTATATATGCTACATAACTCCCCAGTGTGGATATGTAAAAAATGGTTCAAAAAATGTGAAACTCTCTTTCAAGAGCTGATTTGGAAAAAGGGTCAGGCAAGGATCCGGCTCCAAACCTTGCAATTACCGACGGAGGAGGGGGGGTCTAGCGGTACCCCACCCCAAGAGCTATTATTCGGTGGTGCAGCTGCATCATCTGATGGGTTGCGATCTTACAGGTGGAGGTAGTCCAAGCGGGAGAATAATGCTGGCAGGAGCTCTGCATGATACACTAGTGGATGCATTAGAGGCAGATTCTTTAGTGTAGAAGAACCCTACAATAAGGATGGTAGTTAAGGTATGGAAAACAGTAAAAATACTGATGGGATATACAGGGATGTCGGAGCATACCCCTCTCTGGAATAATAAAAATTTACAGGAGTTATTACCAATGGGAAAGATTAAAATATGGGAAATGCAGGGTATAACCAGGTTGATCCAATTATATGATGGGAATACCATGAAAACATTCTCGGATTTGAGGAAATAATATAATATACCACACCATTCATTCTATAGATATCTACAGCTTAGACACGCCCTAGCAGTTCAGTTTGGGCCACATGTACCAGAATGGGATAAACCCCCCCTGCTTCAAAAGATATTTAAATTAGACAAGACTAGAGGACTTATTTCCGCAATGTATGGACAGATACGTAACCGAGTCAATATGGGCCTGTACCCCCCAGAAGAGAAGATGGGAAGAGGATATAGGGGTGATAACACATGAACAGTGGAGGAGGGTAGTGGAGCTAGGGCCAATGGTATCAGTTCCCCACTCACAAAAAGTATCACATCTGATGCTGATACACAGAGCTTACTACATCCCTTTATTACCCCTATTACACCAAAGAGATTGTTCTTGTTTGGAAGAAGAACTGATGCCAACTGCCCTAGATGCCAGGGGTTTGGAGATCTTATACATATGGTATGGAGATGTCCAAAGCTATTTCGATGCTGGGAGTGGGTAATCGAAACCATAAATAAAATCTTTGGAACGAAGTTGGAAATGGACTGCGTGCTGAGATATAGGAGGGTGCCAGGGAAGAGCACCACAGTGGCAGTGGTACGTTGTTTATTTCAAGCAATCAGAGAGACCCCCATTAGTGAACGCTTCAACCCACATTGCCAGCGAATTACTATGGAAGGAGAAGGCAGTATATATACAAAGGGGAAGCGCTGACAGGCTGAAGGTCTGGTAAGGAAGAGATACCCCTCCCATCGTGTGCACTTTATGTGTTTCATTTATCCTGATCAGCTCTGGTGGGCTGTGTTACTGCTGATTTGCTGAGCATGAGAGTGCAAGGCAATATTTTCTGGAGAGTGCGGCTCCAAAAGAGTGGATCACAATCACAGTCGGTGTGGTGGAGGACAGTTTTACTACATAGGAAGATTGCTTCATTCACCCTTTGACACACTTAGTACTTTGCATGGACCTTTTTATCATCATTTTTCTATTTAATATTGCACGGATTGATATCTTTAACACCAATATCCAATATTGTTTCATCACATATTTATTCATGTTTATGAGTTAAATGGTCCCCATTTATCATTGGAAGGGGATACTGGCTGATATTTTCACGGACTCACTAACACCAGTGGGTGATTCATTTCATCCACCTGGATTTTATATATATTTTTCATTTATTTTTCATTCGCTGTATTTATATTTAGATTTTTGGCATCATTACATTGATGCGATATATAGCGCCACTATTTCTATTTGAAATATCATTTATATATATATTATTTTACACAAGTTGGCAGCTTTAGGGAATTTTTTTGGTTTTGCACAGGAGCGCAGTGGTGGTTTGTCATAGTCTTGTTGCGCGGGACTTGAACACCAACTTTTTAGTATACAAAAGGGGAAACCTCAGGGAAATTGAGAAGATATGGAGGCCATGGCTGGACGAAATGAGGTACCCTCCCTAACGAGGAAGGAGATGGAGTAAGCCTGGGGTAAATCCTAGGAAAATTAGGCAGATCTAAAAATACTCCTTGGATAAATTATCCAAGATGTATTGCAATAGACTCTTATGCCCCGTACACACGGTCGGACATTGATCGGACATCCATGGATTTTTTTCAGACGGATGTTGGCTCAAACTTGTCTTGCATACACACGGTCACACAAAGTTGTCGGAAAATTCGATCATTCTGAACGCGGTGACGTAAAACACGTACGTCGGGACTATAAACGGGGCAGTAGCCAATAGCTTTCATCTCTTTATTTATTCTGAGCACACGTGGCACTTTGTTCGTCGGATTTGTGTACACACGATCGGAAATTCCGACAACGGATTTTGTTGTGGGAAAATTTTATAGCCTGCTCTCAAACTTTGTGTGTCGGAAAATCCGATGGAAAATGTGTGATGGAGCCCACACACGGTCGGAATTTCCGACAACAAGGTCCTATCACACATTTTCCGTCGGAAAATCGGACCGTGTGTACGGGGCATTATAATACAAGATTTTTTTATATATATATATATATATATATATATATATATATATATATATAAAACAGTCAGTAGGTACTGGTACACATAAAAACAAGTAGGGAGCTAAGAAAGCAGTAAGATAGTAAGCCAAGGACACTAAAAAGGGTTATGGTATATAGCGAAATGTGGGGAAGAGAAGACAAAGTATTGTAAAACATTTTGATTGTAATGTCTACTAGTTACATTTGTTTGTCTTTTTTACTTTGTAGTTTTGTAACAAAGGAAAAAACCTAATAAAGATTAAATAATTTAAAAAAAAAAGACCAGTCAGCACTTAAACACAGGCAGGAGCATCCTTAAATAGTCCATCTGTCGCCAACATGCACTGTCCGCGTGCGCCCGTGCACGCATTCTGGCACGCATGCGTGCGCCTCATTGCCATTGTGCGGACATATATATGCGCATTTCTATTAGCCAGACGTCTCAAAGGAATTCCCTGACAGTCATGCTGGAACAGAAAAGGGTCTTCACCAAACTGTTGCCACAAGGTTGGAAGAGCACAATTGTCTTTGTATGCTGTAGGACCAACAATAACCTTTAGTGGAAACACCTAAACTTTGAGTTAATTTGGAGCGGTCCTTACATTTTTTGGCCATAAATCGCATATTATATTTGTATGTGGGTCTGAACAAACCTGAAGACATAACCTCTGCAGGGAACAACATCGCATTTTTTCTGTAAATTGCACATTCACTAAAATCTTGTCAAAATGTAATATTATTAAAATTAATTACAGTGTAAGCTGTGGCAGATAGGATTACTATCTGTCAAGAGAGTCTTTCTATTCTTGCATTAGAGATTCTTCTCCAGTCTTCTCTGTACAATGATTTTAGGTTAGAAATGATCTTGGAGTGTTTAATATCTGCTCACAGATTTTCAATAAGTTTCCTATCTGGGGACCGTAAAGGTCATTGCAGCAGCTGAATGTTATCTTCCTTGAATCAGCTTATGGTTGACTTTAGGATGTTCTTCTTGTCTTTGTTTCTTCACTAAATATGGGGCATCAGCCTTTGGTTTTTTTTTTTAATACCTAACGAAATCTATATATCCCCTCTAACCACACAATATTTCCTTAGCCGCTGGATGCCACACAAACTCAAAGCGTAATACATCTGCCTCCACAATTATCAGATGTTCTTTTCTTTAAAAGTTTTACTTTTTGGTTTCTCACTTGGTTTCTCCTGCCAGCTACCCTCTATAGACGTCCACCCGGGGTAAGTTTCAGGTCAGAGCTTACCTGTGTGGATGACGTCACTCCCCCCATGTGACAATATTGGGGCCTAAGCTCAAGAGCTTACCTGGGTGGATGACGTCACTCCCCCCATGTGATAATATTGGGGCCTAAACTCAAGAGCTTACCTGGGTGGATGATGTCACTCCCCCCATGTGATAATATTGGGACCTAAGCTGCTCAGGCCCAAGCACTCTAAAATGGGGAAAGGCATATGCTCCACCACTCCCAGAAGCTCTACTTGCTGTAGGCAAAAGAACAAGGAGGCTAATGAGGCAGGGATGTGACAAGGATGCACAGATTGCTGAGTACCTATCAGAAGATGCAGTCAATTTGTCCTTAATGGCCAGGTGACATTGTCCTTCAACCTTCAACTTTGTAATGATATTGCAAATGGTGGAAATTGCCAGCAGGAAACATTTGCATGTCTCTGTATAGCCTTCCCGTGCTGTCTAATGAAGTCCAAGGATTTTGGATGTAGGCACTCCGCCTTGAAAAGTAAATTACGTACTAAGACCATACAGACAAAAAACACTAGTGGCCTAATGGTAACAGTATCTCCCAACTTTAGACTTTCATAAAGAGGGACAACCAGGAGAAGATGCAGCAAAAAGTAGGCAAATCTACATAGTGCTAAATGTTGAAATTTGTTTAAAAGGAGCATTATTAAATATCATCTTATGCCGCATACACACGACCGGACTTTACGGCATACTTGGTTCGGCGGATCGGAGTCCGGCGGATAATTCGTTTGTGTGTGGGCTCCATCGGACTTTTTTTCCCCAAAAGTTCGACGGACCTAGAAATGAAACATGTTTCAAATCTGTCCGATGGACTCGAGTCCGGTCGAAAAGTCCGCTCGTCTGTATGCTAGTCCGACGGACAAAAAACGACACTAGGGCAGCTATTGGCTACTGGCTATTAATTTCCTTGTTTTAGTCCAGTCGTACGTCATCACGTACGAATCCGTCGGACTTTGGTTGATCGTGTGTAGGCAAATCCGTTCATTCGGAAAGTCCGTCGTAAAGTCAGTCGAAAAGTCCGCAGGACAAAGTCTGCTGCAAAGTCCGCACAGAAATATTTCTGGCGCCCCACATGGGCGTGGTCATCTTACCAACTCCTCCCCTTTACAAATGATTCTATGGCAACGACTGAAATACAGAGCTGCTCCCCTAAGAAGTCTTTGTTACCCTGAAATCCTCCCATGATCTCTTAACAATAAAGAAAATACAGGAAGAGCGTACACTAATGAGACCTGGAGGGGAGTCTTTCTGATGCACACAGAGAGGGCTTCTGTTAGAAAGAGTCCCCAGACATAATACAGGATACGGCCAAAGACTGCAGACATGATACAAGAGATGGTCAGAGACTGCAGACATGATACAAGAGACAGTCAGAGACTGCAGACATAGTACAGGAGATGGTCAGAGACTGCAGACATAGTACAGGAGATGGTCAGAGACTGCAGACATACTACAGGAGATGGTCAGAGACTGCAGATATGGTACAGGAGATGATCAGAGACTGCAGACATGGTATAGGAGATGGTCAGAGACTGCAGACATACTACAGGAGATGGTCAGAGACTGCAGACATACTACAGGAGATGAACAGAGACTGCAGACATAGTACAGGAGATGATCAGAGACTGCAGACATGGTACAGGAGATGGTCAGAGACTGCAGACATGATACAAGAGACAGTCAGAGACTGCAGACATAGTACAGGAGATGGTCAGAGACTGCAGACATACTACAGGAGATGGTCAGAGACTGCAGACATACTACAGGAGATGAACAGAGACTGCAGACATAGTACAGGAGATGATCAGAGACTGCAGACATAGTACAGGAGATGATCAGAGACTGCAGACATAGTACAGGAGATGATCAGAGATTGCAGACATAGTACAGGAGATGATCAGAGACTGCAGACATAGTACAGGAGATGATCAGAGACTGTAGACATGAATGAATGAATGAATGAATGATTTGTAAAGCACTGCAAATGCGAACTGAATCGCCTCAAGGTGCTAGATGCGTTCTCTATTGTCAGCTTCTTAGAAAAGGAAGGTCTTTCGTTTTTTCCTGAAGGCCTGATGGTTTTCTTCCATGCGGATGTAGGTCGGAAGAGCGTTCCATAGCCGAGGTCCCTGGACTGCGAATCTTCGTTCTCCCTTTGCTTTGTAGCGGTATTTGGGAATGATGAGGAGGTTTTGGTTAGCTGATCGAAGACTGCGATTCGGTATGTAGTGTTTTATTTTCTCCCGGAGATATAGCGGAGCGTTTCCTTGTATGCATTTGTGGGTGAGGCACAGGGTCTTGAATGTGATCCGATTCTTTACGGTTAGCCACTGTAGGCTCTTTAGGGATGGGGAAATGGATTACATAGTACAGGAGATGATCAGAGACTGCAGACATAATACAGGAGATGATCAGAGACTGCAGACATAGTACAGGAGAAGATCAGAGACTGCAGACATAGTACAGGAGATGGTCGGAGACTACAGACAAGATAGAATAGATGGTCAGAGACTGCAGACATGATACAAGAGACAGTCAGACACTGCAGACATGGTACAGAAGCTGGTCAGAGATTGCAGACATGATACAAGAGATGGTCAGAGACTGCAGACATGGTACAGGAGATGATCAGAGACTGCAGACATAGTACAGGAGATGATCAGAGACTGTAGACATGATACAAGAAACAGTCAGAGACTGCAGACATAGTACAGGAGATGGTCAGAGACTGCAGACATGGTACAGGAGATGATCAGAGACTGCAGACATGGTACAGGAGATGATCAGAGACTGTAGACATGATACAAGAGACAGTCAGAGACTGCAGACATAGTACAGGAGATGGTCAGAGACTGCAGACATGGTACAGGAGATGTTGAGAGACTGCAGACATAGTACAGGAGATGGTCAGAGACTGTAGACATGATACAAGAGACAGTCAGAGACTGCAGACATAGTACAGGAGATGGTCAGAGACTGCAGACATGGTACAGGAGATGTTGAAAGACTGCAGACATAGTACAGGAGATGGTCAGAGACTGAAGACATGATACAGGAGATGGTCAGAGACTGCAGACATGATACAAGAGATGGTCAGAGACTGCAGACATGATACAAGAGATGATCAGAGACTGCAGACATGATACAAGAGATGATCAGAGACTGCAGACATAGTACAGGAGATGGTCAGAGACTGAAGAAATGATACAAGAGAAGGTCAGAGACTGAAGACATGATACAAGAGAAGGTCAGAGACTGCAGACATGATACAAGAGAAGGTCAGAGACTGCAGACATTATACAAGAGATGGTCAGAGACTGCAGTTATAATACAGGAGATGGTCAGAGACTGCAGTTCCTATGGACGTTAGTAGATAATGGCTGATCGGCCCTCTCACCTGACCCAGCGATGGTTCCTCTGATCAGGAGTCAGCTCACTCTGAATTGCCCGTGGCGACTCCGCTGGGTAGCACCCAGATTTTTATTCTGGCAATGAATCAATTCCTTTCTCTGCCAGGGATGGCGCTAGGCTGTGTGTCTTTCCCTCTGGTGGCGCAGGGCAGTGGGGTTCCCTCTCTGATGGTGTTCCCTCAGCACTGCCCTCTCCCTCTGGAGTCCTGGGTGTACTTCCCTGAAAGCTTTCCCAGGCTCCTGTCTCTCTCTCTCTCCCATTCAGCTGAGCCTGCTGTGTGGGCTGCAGTTTCCGTGTTACAGTGGGGCTGACAGTCATCGGGACTACATGTCCCACAATCCTCTTCTCTGCTCCTTTTTCTATTCTATTTATTCCCTGGCTGATATGAAGGCGGGGGAAGAAACATAGTGGGAGGCTGTGCTGCCCAGCGCCGCTCACTAGTAAAGCAGTGCACGTGCATTAGTACAGACCCCCAGGACAAAACCCCCCTCCATTAGTACAGACCCCCCAGGATAAATCCCCCCTTCATTAGTACAGACCCCCCAGGACAAATCCCTCCATTAGTACAGACCCCCCAGGACAAATCCCCCCTCCATTAGTACAGACCCCCCCAAGACAACCCCCCTCCATTAGTACAGACCCTCCCAGGACAAACCCCCCTCCATTAACCCCCCCCCAGGACAACCCCCCCCCATTAGTACAGACCCCCAAGGACAAACCCCCCTTGATTAGTACAGACCGCCCCAGGGACAAACCTCCCTCTATTAGTACAGACACATTAACACCCGGGCAGCAGCTAGAGAGGACAGTGTGCAGCCGCGCCGCCAGGGTGAAGAGCAGATCGAGACAAGCAGCAGCTTAGGCGGGAGTGAGAGACAGAGGAGGAGAGAACCTGTGTCAGGCTTCAGGCACGGGCCGCCCCCCCCAGCGAAGTCACTGCGCGGCTGGTCTCTCTCAACACAGAGACCAGCCGCTCCGATCTCCGGCGGCCGCTCTCCTCTGACAGGAGGAGGAGGGAGGGGGGATGGGCTCTAGCAATGTAAAACACAGCGGCCGCTCCGCGGCGGTGACCTGCGGTGACCTGCGGACAGAGCTACTTCTGGACACGGAGGGGAGGAGGAGGAGGAGGGAGGGGAGCACTCTGGCGCTTCAGCGCCCCCACCTCTCTGGCGCCTGGGTGCACTGCACCCCATGCACCCACCTGGGATCGGCCCTGAAAGGGACACTGTTTAATCATCCCCTTTAAGCTACCCACACTGTTACTTTCAATCTTCCCATACCTACCATTCACCACGATGCACGTATAGAAAAAAGACACAAGTCCAACCTGTGTGTGTGCGCTCTTATGTCAGTATTACATTGTATATCCCTGTATGTTGTGATTGTTCAGGTCCTTATCTAATAGTTTTTTTAAATTATCGATGCTCCCCGCTGAGACCACCGCCTGTGGAAGAGAATTCCACATCCTTACCGCTCCCACACTAAAGAACCCTCTACGCAGTTTAAGGTTAAACCGCTTCTCTTCTAATTTTAGTGAATGGCTAAGTGTCTTTTTAAATTCCCTTTCGCGGAAAGGTTTTATCCTTATTGTGGGGTCACCAGTATGGTATTTGTACATTTAAATCATATCCCCTCTCAAGCGTCTCTTCTCCAGAGAGAATAAGTTCAGTGCTCGCAACCTTTCCTCATAACTAATATCCTCCAGACCCTTTATTAGTTTAGTTGCCCTTCTCTGGACTCGCTCCATTTCCAGCACATCCTTCCTGAGGACTGGTGCCCAGAATTGGACAGCATACTCCAGGTGCGGACGGACCAGAGTCTTGTAGAGTGGGAGACTTATTGCTTTATCTCTGGAGTTAATCCCCTTTTTAATACATGCCAATATTCAGTTTGCTTTGCTTGCAACAGCCTCGCATTGCATGCCATTGCTGAGCCTATCAACTACTAGGACCCCAAGGTCCTTTTCCATCCTAGATTCCCCCAGAGGTTCTCCCCCCAGTGTATAGATTGCATTCATATTTTTGCCACCCAAATGTATTATTTAAATTTTTTTTACATTGAACCTCATTTGCCATGTAGTTGCCCACCACATTAATTTGTTCAAATCTTCTTGCAAGGTTTCCACATCCTGCGGAAAAATTATTGCCCCGCTTAGCTTAGTATCGTCCGCAAATACGGAGATTGAGCTGTTTATTTCATCCTCCAGGTCGTTTATGAACAAATAAAATAGGATTGGTCCCAGGACAGAACCCTGGGGGGGCCCCACTACCTACCCCTGACCATTCCGAGTACTCCCCATTTATCACCACCCTCTGAACTCTCCCCTTTAGCCAGTTTTCAATCCATATACTCAACCTATGGTCGATGCCGACAGACCTTTGTTTGTTTTTACGGGAAAATGTATCAAATGCCTTTGCAAAATCCAGATACACCACATCTACCGGCCTTCCTTTAGCTAGATGGCAGCTCACCTCTTCATAGAAGATTAATAGATTGGTTTGGCAAGAACGATTCTTCATGAATCCATGCTGATGACGTCTAATGATACCGTTTTCATGACTAAAATCTTGTATATAGTCCCTTATCATCCCCTTCAAGAGCTTGCATACTATTGATGTTAGGCTAACTGGTCTGTAATTCCCAGTGATGTATCTTGACCCTTTTTTAAATATTGGTGCTACATTGGCTTTTCTCCAATCTGCTGGTACCATTCCAGTCAGTAGACTGTTTGTAAAAATTAGGAACAATGGTCTGGCAATTACTTGACTGAGTTCCTTAAAAGAGAAGTATGTTTTTTTTTTGAGTCATACTTACCTAGGTGAATGGAGCATCAGACCGATGCTGTAGCTGTCCCCCACCGTCTCTGCACTGAGAATCAAGCCACGAACATCGCCGATGGCTCGGTTTTCACAGTCAGTCAGTCAGTGTCTCTCCTCTCTGCTTCTCCATGCTCACTGGAGTGCTGAGCTGTGGAGGGGTACTGTTCATTGTTCTTGTTATCTTTCCTTCTAGATTCGTTTCTCATAAGTTACTTTCCAATTTCTCATAAAGCACGTGATTTCTCAGAAATTACGTTTTATTGAATATTTCTGTTGAGTTTCGGTTTGTCATAAAATGTCTTCTTATTTCATTGGACAATCTGTAATGATGTAAAAAGGGCTGTACCCTCTGAAAACCCCCTTTATATTCATTGAGACAGAATAAACTTTTATATTTGCTCGGCGAGACTTTGTCATTGTTTTTTATCATTGTCTCAATGGGCTAATCTCACAGGACTGTGGGGATTGTAAGGTACACCTTATGCAGAGTTATCGAGGGTCTAAAAATACCCCTTAGACAATCTACATTCCTAACAGTGCAGTGTGTGTTCTTAAGCTCCATTTTTGTCGCTTGACACGCCTGATGATGGAATATTATAGTGTAGAGCGAGGATACGTTGGCTGTGGCCATAATCCATGGGCCTTCTTCGTCGCGTATCCTTTCTAAGATTTGTAAGATCTGCTCCGTGTCTCTTAGGTACGCTCTTGTATTCTGTACAGCTGGCTTTAGGTAGTTATCTATGTACTGGCCCATTCTGGCGGAGTCTATCCCATTCACTATCGGTCTATGGGGAGGGTTTGCCTTGTCTTTATGCATCTTTGGTAGCGAGTATATGATTGGCGTACAACAGGCTTCAGGTATTAGAAATTTTGCCTCTTTTTTATTTAATATATTCCTTTTTAATCCTAGATGTACAACTTGTTCAAGTTATTTCCTACATCTAAACATGGGATTACTAGCTAGGTGACTGTAGGTGTTCTCATCCTCTAAGAGAGCATATTCTCTTTATATTGTTCTTTGGAGAGGATCACTATTCCTCCTCCCTTATTGGCTGGTTGAATAACGACATCTTTCCTTTTCATAAGTTTCCTGATGCCATTTTTAATGTAACTGGGTTCGTTTTTTTTCTTGATCTTCAGGTCCTTCAGATCTTGTATCACTACTTTCTTAAACACCTCGATATGTATATTATTGTTAATGGGGGGATTGAAAGTCAATTTATTTCTAAGTTCACTGTGTAGGATCCCGTGAGTTTTTAATGGAGGTCCAATTTATACCGGATTACTCGCCATATATTTTTTAATGTTTAGCTTTCTAATATATTTTTGGATCCCTATATAGGTCTGGAATTTGTCCAGGTTCTTCATAGGTGCATATTTTAATCCTTTTTCTTCTTTTGTGAGTGTTTTACCACTCAGATTAAAAATACCTTTTATTCTCTTTTTCGCTTGTTGTCTCTTCCCTGATCTACATCCTCTCTTCTTTCTGGACTTCTTCTTGTTCCCTCTTGTTTCGTCCGTTCGCCTCGGTGGTTACTTTTCTGTGCCTCTCCCTAAAAAAGACCTATTGTAATTTGTATCCTGATAGTACGTCTGTTGATCTCTCCCTTTTCTTTCGTCTTCATGGCGGTCTCTAAGGGGGGGCATAGTAATTAAACGTTGGTATTGGACTATGCTCATAGCGACAATATGGTCCTAGGGAAGGGCCTCCTCTGTCTCTGTGTCCATATTCATAATTAGATGTTCTTCCTCATTGTCTGTATATCGCATGTGGTGGTCCCCTTGTCTCCCTTTGTTCATACGGTGGTCTATTACCATTGTTATTTCCATTATAGGGCTTTTTTTGTTTTTCCAATAGTGAGGTTTTTTTCAGCCATTTTGGGGAGTCTGGTTATGTTGTGGAGGCCTTCTCTCTGTGTGTTATGGGGTGTATTAATTGGAGTTTCCATATCTCTCATCCTGCCTCTGCTGTCTTGGAGTTTCTGCTCTGTTTCTATCTCTCGGATCGTTATGCTGATGTTCTGTATTTATATATTGTGGATGAACTCTCACTGTTTTTTCTGGTGTAGAATAGGTCGAGATGGGGGTCTATATTTCCCAGCTGACTTAGCCATTTAAAAACTTGATCAGTCTTAAAATCATTGGTATCTCTACTGTATTTCTTGCCTTTTCTTAACTGTACTTCTTTGTCTTTCTTCGTCGGGTCTTTGTTGAGTTGTGTTGTGAGTTCAGCAAACTCAGTTTCTTTTGTGCATTTCTAGTTCCCCCCTAATTTCTCCTATAGTGTGGTCAATTTTTCTCATCTTTCATTGTTTCCTTTTTAGTAAGAATGTCAAAAGCTCCAATCATGAATATATAGCACTTTATATTTTTTATTTATTCGATATTCACTAGAGCACAACATCACTTATTGATTTTTTTATATTTACTTTTTCTTGGTCACAGATTGACCAACCCGCTGTTTGCTGCAACTAGTGTTTTGCTTTATTTTGATTAAGGTAGCGCTGGAATATTCATCTTATCTATACAGTCTAGATCTGGCCCTAGTCTACTCACAGTATACACTGAACACATTTGCCATCATCCTTGCACCCACAAAATATTCTGTAATTACTGTACAATATGTGAGCACCAAACAGACACACATAAACCTCAGGACATGCAACTCATCATGCAAGGTGTAGCGGTTAAGATTATGTAACATAGTACCCCTTACTTTGTTGGCCAGTGGAAGGGAAAAAAAAATGCCCAGCATTGGTGGTCAGAAAAATTCTGGGCAGCCGTGAGAGATAAATGCCTGGTGTTATTGGTCAGTGGGAGGAAAAAAGTTCTGACAGTAGGAGAAACTTATTAGTGATGGGAGAAAAAAAACAGCCTCCCTTACAATCAAACCCCAGATCAGTACCCTTAACATTCAGACCCCAGATCCCCACCCCTTAATATTCAGAATTCAGGTTGACCCCCCCCCCTAACATTCAGCCCTCTTAACATTAAGACCCCAGATCAGACGCCTTAACAGTCAGACCCCAGATCAGTCCTCCCTAACAGTCAAACCCCAGGTCAGCCCCCTTAACATTCAGACCCCAGATCAAACCCCATTAATATTCAGACCCGGGGTCAGCCTCCCTAAAGTGTTACTTGCTAAACCAAGGACCCTGCATTCACCATATCTGGTCTCCCACAGTACACAGAACATGGAAGTGCAATCATTTTAGTAAATGCTAAATACCTTTTCTCATCAACAGTATATAGCAGTCTTGTGATTTCTATTAGTGTCCAGCCGAGCACTTGTTAAAACTTGTAGGAGGAGTATTCATTCTTCCATGATTGTCCTATGAGGCGGCAGGACCCCTCACCCTCTGTCTGAACACTGCCAATTGGCCCTGTGCTGATCACATACACTCTCTCAAGAAAAAAAATTCTCTAGCAATACACACCAAACTGAGCATGTGCAGAGTGCCCTCAAGGCTCTCTTGTCAGGAGATGAATTGGGGACAGGACTGTATATACAGATGGATTTTTACTGTTGTAGGTTTAGTAACAGTTTAACTTTCATACCCCAGATTAACCCCCCCCCCTTAATATTCAGGCTCAAGATCAACCCCCCCCAATCCCCCTTCTTAATTTGCAAACCTCAGATAAGCCCCCCTTAGCATTCAAACTCCAAATCAGCATCCTTAATATTCAGACCCCAGATCAGCCCCCCTCAGCATTCAAACTCCAAATCAGCCTCCTTAATATTTAGACCACAGATCAGCCCCCCTCAGCATTCAAACTCCAAATCAGCCTCCTTAATATTCAGACCCCAGATCAGCCCCTTAACATTCAGACCCAAGATCAACCCCCCCTTAAAATTCAGGCCCAAGATCAACCCCCCTTCTTAATTTGTAAACCTCAGCTAAGCCCCCCTTAGCATTCAAACTCCAAATTGGCCTCCTTAATATTCGGACCCCAGATCAGCCCCTTAACGTTCAAACCCAAGATCAACCCCCCCCCCCTTAAAATTCAGACCCCAGATCAGCCCCTTAATCTTCAGATCCAAGATCACCCCCCCCCCCCTTAAAATTCAGGCCCAAGATCCACCCCTCTTCTTAATTTCCAACCCCAGATCAGCCCCCCTTAGCATTCAAACTCAAATCTAGCCTCCTCAATATTTAGACCCCAGATCAGCCCCCCTCAGCATTCAAACTCCAAACCAGCCTCCTTAATATTCAGACCCCAGATCACCCCCCCCCTAAAATTCAGGCCCAAGATCAACCCCCCTTCTTAATTTCCAACCCCAGATCAGCCCCCCTTAGCATTCAAACTCCAAACCAGCCTCCTCAATATTTAGACCCCAGATCACCCCCCCCCCTCATTAATATTCAGGCCCAAGATCAACCCCGCTTCTTAATTTTCAAACCCCAGATAAGACCCCCTTAGCATTCAAATTCCAAATCAGCACCAATAAAGTGTTTCTAAACCCACAATGGTAAAATCAATCTGAATATAAAGTAAAGCATGCTCGTTCTACTCACTGCGGAACCGCATTGTGCAAAAATGATGCTGTCTTCTCTGATCCTCCCCTTCTTCCACTGTCCCAATTGCATCTGATGGAAGTATAGAGCCATGGGGGCTCTCCACATGCTCAGTTTGGTGTGTATTGCTGGGAGGGTGCATGTGATCGGCACATGGCCAATAAGCACCGTCCAGACAGAGGGTCAGGAGGAGTCATGCAACCTCAAAGGACAGTCAGAGGAGAATGAAAACTCCTCCTGCAAGCTTTCCCCAGACACTGATAGAAGTCACAAGACTGCTATATACTGCTGATGAGATTTAGCAGTTCATATTTACTAAAATAATTGCATGTCCATGTTCTGTGTACTGTAGGAGACCAGATATGGTGGATGCAGGGTCTTGGGTTTAGTTAACACATTAACATTCAAAACAGTCCCCTTAATATTCCGTCCTGAAAACTCACAAAAAAAAGAAGCTACAGGACACTTTGTTCTCTGTGAAAGCAGTTAACAAAAATATCACATTGCCCAAACGTTTGCATCCATTTTTGTTTGTATAGAGGCGTATAATTACTGAAACATTGTGCAGCACAGACAGGCTGGACTGCTGGGATAATAGTTGCCTAAACACGTTCTGCTCCATTTGTTCCCGAACCCCCAAGGGGGTCACTCCAGCGATGGAGACACTCTTTTATAAAAACAGTAAATACATTGGAAATATGATACATACTGCAGCTAATTGGACCTTTTTTTTTTTTTTTTTTAACCAGTTTCAATTTGCAGTTAAGGAGTGTTGATTTAGTAAAAACATATTCAATGTGAAATTGGAAAAAAAAAAAAAAGTCATTTACTTTCTATCTAAGATCTCTAATGGGAATGCAGTCTGATATGGATAATCCAGCCGACCAGCCATCCAATGCACGGATATAATGAGCCAGGAGTACAGGGGAACAGAAGCGATTACACCGCTGTGCCGTGATGAGATTGTGCTATCAGGGGAGCCGCTGTCATCTTCTCATTAATTAGTAAACGGAGTAACATGTATAGGTTTCCCAGCAAGTACTGCAGAGAGCAATCACTTTTACAGGGGTTATATCTTATTACCCTTTTATTGTGACACATCAAGTCATGTCTGCTCAGAACTGAATCCACTTCATTTTTTACAGTATCTCACAAAAGTGAGTACACCCCTCACATATTTGTAAATATTTTCTTCTATCTTTTCATGTGACAACACTGAAGAAATGACACTTTGCTACAATGTAAAGTAGTGAGTGTACAGCTTGTATAACAGTGTAAATTTGCTGTCCCCTCAAACTTGATTTGTTGTAGCCGTATTAGTGCAATTGTGACAGAGAAAATTGAGTACTGTCCGTGATACTTTTTTTTATTTGCACTAACATACAATTTTTCAGGACAAGCTTTCGGGGTATGTCCCCTTCTTCAAGGTCCAAGCAGTACTGCTTGGACCTTGAAGAAGGGGACATACCCCGAAAGCTTGTCCTGAAAAATTGTATGTTAGTGCAAATAAAAAAAGTATCACGGACAGTACTCAATTTTCTCTGTCCCCTCAAAATAACTCAACACACAGCCATTAATGTCTAAACCGCTGGCAACAAAAGTCAGTACACCCCTAAGTGAAAAATGTCCAAATTGGGCCCAAAGTGTCAATATTTTGTGTGGCCACCATTATTTTCCAGCACTGCCTTAACCCTCTTGGACATGGAGTTCACCAGAGCTTCACAGGTTGTCACTGGAGTCCTCTTCCCCTCCTCCATGACGACATCACAGAGCTGGTGGATGTTAGAGACCTTGTGCTCCTCCGCCTTACATTTGAGGATGCTCCACAGATGCTCAATAGGGTTTAGGTCTGGAGACATGCTTGGCTAGTCCATCACCTTTACCCTCAGCTTCTTTAGCAAGGCAGTAGTCATCTTGGAGGTGTGTTTGGGGTCGTTATCATGTTGGAATACTGCCCTGCGGCCCAGTCTCCGAAGGGAGGGGATCATGCTCTGCTTCAGTATGTCACAGTACATGTTGGCATTCATGGTTCCCTCAATGATCTGTAGCTCCCCAGTGCCGGCAGCACTCATGCAGCCCCAGACCATGACACTCCCACCTCCATGCTTGATTGTAGGCAAGACACACTTGTCTTTGTACTCCTCACCTGGTTGCCGCCATACATGCTTGACACCATCTGAACCAAATAAGTTTGTCTTGGTCTCATCAGACCACAGGACATGATTCCAGTAATCCATGTCCTTAGTCTGCTTGTCTTCAGCAAACTGTTTGCAGGCTTTTTTGTGCATCAACTTTAGAAGAGGCTTCCTTCTGGGACAACAGCCATGCGGACTAACTTGATGCAGTGTGTGGCGTATGGTCTGAGCACTGACAGGCTGACCCCTTCAACCTCTGCATCAATGCTGGCAGCACTCATATGTCTATTTCCCAAAGACAACCTCTGGATATGACGCTGAGCACGTGCACTCAACTTCTTTGGTCGACCATGGCGAGGCCTGTTCTGAGTGGAACCTGTCCTATCAAACTGTTGTATGGTCTTGGCCACCGTGCTGCAGCTCATTTTCAGGGTCTTGGCAATCTTCTTATAGCCTAGGACATCTTTGTGTAGAGCAACAATTCTTTTTTTCAGCTCCTCAGAGAGTTTTTTACCATGAGGTGCCATGTTGAACTTCCAGTGACCAGTATGAGAGAGTGAGAGCGATAACACCAAATTTAACACACCTGCTCCCCATTCACACCTGAGACCTTGTAACACTAACGAGTCACATGATATCGGGGAGGAAAAATGGCTAATTGGGCCCAATTTGGACATTTTCACTTAGGGGTGTACTCACTTTTGTTGCCAGCGGTTTAGACATTAATGGCTGTGTGTTGAGTTATTTTGAGGGGACAGCAAATTTACACTGTTATACAAGCTGTACACTCACTACTTTACATTGTAGCAAAGTGTCATTTCTTCAGTGTTGCCACATGAAAAGATACAATAAGATATCTACAAAAATTAGAGGGGTGTACTCACTTTTGTGAGATAGCGTAGCTCTGCAGAGAGTATAGGCTCAAAGCTCATGGCACTTTTGGTACCCCTCCTATTAGAGGTTACATGTTTGTGGGTAGTATACAGTATGTATACAAAGTATAAATATACAGTACTGTGCAAAATTTCTAGGCAGGTGTGAAGAAATGCTGTAAATGAAAAAATAGAAGCCCGAAGCAAAAAACAAAAAAGGCGAAGGGCTGGCATGACTAGGTAGCAGGGAAAAACAGGCAGTTAAAGGGTCAATAATGATGGAAGTTACATGCTGTGATTGATAGGCTTCAATATCAAGAAGGGGCTTCAGTGTGAAGAGGTGGGATCAGGATTGGCTTGGACAGTTGGAGATATGCTGACCAAGAAGAAGCTTCCCACCCTCCCGCCCATTTGTTAAGTTTGGTTCTTCATATGTCATAGTGGCCTGGCAGTTGGGGTCTTTGGTGGACTTCTAAAGTAACAGCGATTATGGTATAGTGGGAAACCATTTATGGTATGGGATCCTCTGTAAAATTCCAGTTAACAGAGGTTTAACTGGGCAGTTGAGCTATGGAGGTATGTGCATAGAAGGTGAGAGTTGGGATTGTCTCCGGGTCGGTGTCTTGCGAATGGGAACCTGTATGTGGTTATGCAGATACAAAGCTAATTTGGGTTCCTTCAAAGATCTGCAACCTGGTTTATTTTGTATCATTGAGATTATTATTAAGTTTCTGTAAAAGTAATGTTTTTTGGTTGTATGGTAATAAATGGCTGCTACAGGCAGTTTTCACTCTAAATGCTGTTGTCTGTTTATTCTTGTATGGTTGGGAAAAGTGGGGGCTGTAGCGGTAGTTTAGTGAATAGGAGAGAGGGGTGTTTTATATCTGTTTACCATAGTCATGCTTTCAGAAATAGAAGTGTTATTAGTTTATTTGCATCAATTAACACAATGGAAAGTAAATGAGCAGAAGAGAAATTCAAATCCAATGAATTTTTGGTGAGACCACCCTTTGCCTTCAAAGCAGCATCAATTCTTCTAGGTAGACTTGCACACAGTTTTTGTAGGAACTCATCAGGTAGGTTGTTCCAAACATCTTGGAGAACTAAGCACAGATCTTCTGTGGACGTAGGATACCTCAAATCCTGCTAGGGCCATCTTAAAGAATGGGCACACCTGGGCACTGCCCAGGGACCCCAGGTGTATAAGGGGCCCATGATCAGAGCCAGGAAAAGGGGGGTGGGAGCTGTGTTGGGGGTGGGGGGGGGTGCACTGGCGATTTGGACAATCATGCTGCTCTTCTTTGACAGGACTGATTGCACTGTTACTCCTGTCAGAAGGAGCAGCAGCTGGCTTCTGCTGGAGAGAAGATTTGGTTTTCTCCTCCCTCCTGCAGGGGGCACAAGAGAGCAGGCACTGAGACTGAGAACTTACCTCAATCTCAGCCTGAGGGAGGGGGGGGCACAACTCTGCTGTATGGGGACATTTTGATGAGGGAACATGATGTATGGGGACACTGTGATAGGGGAGCCTGATTTATGGGGACACATGATGTATGGGGTCACCCTGATGGAGACACCTGATGTGTGAAACATTGTGATGGGGACACCTGATAGATGAGGACACTGTGATGGGGACATTGTAATGGGGACACCTGATATGAGGGGGACACTGTGATGGGGACACCTGATGTATGAAACATTGTAAAGAGGACACCTAATAGATGAGGGCACTGTGATGGGGACACCTGATGTATGGGGACCCTGTGATGAAAACACCTGATGTATGGGGACATTGTGATGGGGGACACCTGATGTATGGGGACTCTGTGATGGGGACAGCTGATGTATGGGGACATTGTGATGGGGGACACCTGATGTATGGGGACATTGTGATGGGGACACCTGTTGTATGGGGACCCTGTGATAGGGACATTGTGATGGGGACACCTGATATGAGGGGGACACTGTGATGGGGACACCTGATGTATGGAACATTGTAAAGGGGACACCTGATAGATGAGGGCACTGTGATGGGGACACCTGATGTATGGGGACCCTGTGATGGAAACACCTGATGTATGGGGACATTGTGATGGGGACACCTGATGTATGGGGACATTGTAATGGGGACACCTGATATAAGGGGGACACTGTGATGGGGACACCTGATGTATGAAACATTGTAAAGAGGACACCTAATAGATGAGGGCACTGTGATGGGGACACCTGATGTATGGGGACCCTGTGATGGAGACACCTGATGTATGGGGACATTGTGATGGGGGACACCTGATGTATGGGGACATTGTAATGGGGTTACCTGATGTATGGGGACTCTGTGATGGAGACACCTGATGCATGGGGACCCTGTGATAGGGACATTGTGATGGGGACACCTGATATGAGGGGGACACTGTGATGGGGACACCTGATGTATGAAACATTGTAAAGAGGACACCTAATAGATGAGGGCACTGTGATGGGGACACCTGATGTATGGGGACCCTGTGATGGAGACACCTGATGTATGGGGACATTGTAATGGGGTTACCTGATGTATGGGGACTCTGTGATGGAGACACCTGATGTATGGGGACATTGTGATGGGGGACACCTGATGTATGGGGACATTGTAATGGGGTTACCTGATGTATGGGGACTCTGTGATGGAGACACCTGATGCATGGGGACCCTGTGATAGGGACATTGTGATGGGGACACCTGATATGAGGGGGACACTGTGATGGGGACACCTGATGTATGAAACATTGTAAAGAGGACACCTAATAGATGAGGGCACTGTGATGGGGACACCTGATGTATGGGGACCCTGTGATGGAGACACCTGATGTATGGGGACATTGTAATGGGGGACACCTGATGTATGGGGACATTGTGATGGGGTTACCTGATGTATGGGGACTCTGTGATGGAGACACCTGATGCATGGGGACATTGTGATGGGGACACCTGTTGTATGGGGACCCTGTGATAGGGACATTGTGATGGGGACACCTGATATGAGGGGGACACTGTGATGGGGACACCTGATGTATGGAACATTGTAAAGGGGACACCTGATAGATGAGGGCACTGTGATGGGGACACCTGATGTATGGGGACCCTGTGATGGAGACACTGGTGTATGGGGACATTGTGATGGGGACACCTGATGTATGGGGACATTGTGATGGGGACACCTGTTGTATGGGGACCCTGTGATGGGACATTGTGATGGGGACACCTGATATGAGGGGGACACTGTGAAGGGGACACCGAATGTATGGAACATTGTAAAGGGGACACCTGATAGATGAGGGCACTTTGATGGGGACACCTGATGTATGGGGACCCTGTGATGGAGACACCTGATGTATGGGGACATTGTGATGGGGACACCTGATGTATGGGGACATTGTGATGGGGACACCTGATGTATGGGGACTCTGTGATGGGGTTATCTGATGTATGGGGACTCTGTGATGGGGACACCTGATGTACTATGTATGGGAACTGTGATGGGGGCACCCGATGCAGGCTGGTAGGAGTCCCAGTGCCCAGGGGCCAGACTTCTCTGGACAGTAGATGGGTGTACCTGGGTCCCCACTGGTTTTCACCAGTTCTGTGCTAATGGCACATGTTCTGATGTGGAAGGGAAGTAAGCATGATGTGTCCTCATCTGCTGCATTACATTTCCTTGGCCAACCACTGCGTCTACAGTCTTCATTGTTGCCAGTTTCTTTTGGGCTTCTTCAAAAGAGCTTGAACAGCCCATCTTAAAACCCCAGTGTGCTTTGAAATCTTTGCCTGAGACAGACCTTGCCGATGCAGTATAACCACCTTGTGTCTTGTTGCTGTGCTCAGTCTTGACATGGTGTAGGACCTGTGACATCAAACTGTCTTCAACGCGATCACCTTAGTAGCAGAGTTTGGCTGTTCCTCACTCAGTTTTAAGCCTCCTACATAGGCTACTTCTTTTTCAGCTAATGACTTTGTTTTAACCTACATATGAAAATGATGATCATTTGCCCCTTCTTGGTATAATTGGTTAATCATACACCTGACTCTAACCCTACAAAATTCCCTGACTGTGCAAGTGTAAAAATTGATGCTGGTTTAAAGCCAAAGGGGAGTCACACTAAATATTGATTTGATTTAGATTTTTTCTTCTGTTAGCTCACTTTGCATTTTGTAAATTGATAAAAATAGACAATTAAAATAAATATTTTTAAAAGCATTTCTTCACACCTGCTTAAAAATGTTGCACAGTACTGTATGTGGAAAAACATACAAAGTAAATATAGGACTTAGATATGATATACCTAGCAGAGATGAGCTTCAGGTTCAGACGTGTGCAATTCGTTTCATTCTGAATTTGTTTTTCTACAAAATTCAACAAATTTGTTCATTTGGAAAAATTCGAATTAACGAAAACCCGTTTAACGAAATGTGAAAATCCGAAAATTTGGAAATTTGAAGATTCAGAAATTCAAAAATGCGAAAAATCCGAAAAACGAAAATTAGGAAATTCGAAAATAAGAACAAAAATCTGAAAATTTAAAAGAACAAAAATGTAAATATAGGAACGAAAATCCGAAAATTCAAAAGAACGAAAATGCGAAAATAAGAACAAAAATCCGAAAATTCAAAAGAACGAAAATGCGAAAATAGGAACGAAAATCCGAAAATTAGAAAACCCAAACATTCCAAAATCTGAAATAATAACTAACTAATCATAGCTATTACTAACTATTAAATTATAGGTAATGGAATATCCTTTCAAATTTGGCTGTTTGTGAACGTAATGAATACTGTATTTATTGGCGTATAACACTCACCTTTTCACCATGAAAATCGGGTGCAAATAGCGTGTGCGTGTTATACTCCAATACTTCAATTTTAGCTGCCTCGGAGGGGCCAGGGAGGGGGGTGGGACGAGTGCCATCAGATTATATACAGTGAGAATCTACTGTTTACTTGGCGGCCTCTGTAATAGGAAGTCCCGTCTTCTGGGCCGCCATTGGACCACTGTTCTGTCTATGTAATCTGTCGACGCTTGTCCCGCCCCCTCCCTGTCCCATCTAGGCTGCAGATGAGCATCGATCAGGCTGCACTGATGGCAATGGTAAAGGTGCTGCATTGATGGCAATGGTGAGGCTGCAGATGGGCATTGATCAGGCTGCATTGATGGCAATGGTGAGGCTGCAGATGGGCATTGATCAGGCTGCATTGATGGCAATGGTGAGGCTGCAGATGGGCATTGATCAGGCTACATTGATGGCAATGGTGAGGCTGCAGATGGGCGCTGACCCTTATTTTGCTTCAAAGTTTCTTTTTTAAAATTTAAGTTTTTTTCCTGAAACTTCCCTCTTAAAATGAATGTGCGTGTTATACGCCTGTGCGTGTTATACGCCGATAAATACGGTACCTTTTGTGAAACGAGTGGTTATTTGAGTTACTGTTGTCTTTCTATCATCTGGAACCAGTCTGCCCATTCTCCTCTGACATCAACAAGGCATTTTCCTCCACACAACTGCCGCTCACTGGATATTTTCTCTTTTTCCCATCATTCTCTGTAAACCCGAGAGATGGACACGTTCAAAGTCACCTAAATCCCCTTTCTTCCCCATTCTGATGCTCGGTTTCGTCTTCACCACGTCTAGATGGCTAAATGCACTTAGTTGCTGCCATGTGATTGGCTGATTAGCAATTTGTGTTACCAAGCAATAGAACAGGTGTACCTAATAACGTGTCCGGTGAGTGTATACTACAATTGGAACGATACAGAGCAGATTGGTGTGGCCACTGTGCAAGGATTCTATGCAAACTGGTGAAGCGCTCCGTGTTTTTCTTCATCTCTCTTTTCTTTCCCTCTACACAGAGACCCCTTGCCGACCTCACTTTCCTTTATAATGAATACATCTGGAATCACTAGGCTAGCAACAGCATCTCATTTTTCTGAATATATACTTATTATGATGTTGATCATAGTAACTTGTCCTTTTCTGCTTAAAGACCTTATATTAGGATAACGTGTATCTCTCAGTCATTAGTGAGCAATTCTCAGAGCGTTTCTTCTCAAACTGCAAACAACTGGCATATATCTCCTTCCTTTATGACATGATCTGAATCACCATGTAACACCCTCCTAGTTAGGTTGCTAGGAAATTAGGTCAACGTGGTTCTTTTTGTCTGCTCGTTAATCAGTGGAGCAGTTGTTGAATTTTCCTTTGGATGTTCTGGATCTCACAGGCTGCAGGTTTAATTGCTCTCCCGTGTTTTCCAGAGGCTTCTGGAACATAGAGGGTTGAGCAAGGCAAATGGGCAGCCTGAATATTTAGCGTGCTCTAGGCAATCCCTGGGGTAGTTATGCCCAGTAGGTGGCTGAAGAGGTATATAAATAGTCTTTGAACTACAGAGGCTCTCTCTTCTCCCTGTTGGAGGAGGGAATCCACCTGTTTGGGTGGGGGTAGCTACCAGTGGTGGCTGGTGGAAAAAAAAATTGGGTGGGGGGGGTGGGGGGTTGGGGCGGCAAACAGTATGCCACCCCCCTGCCCGTTGGTCAGTCATCACCGGCGGCTTTCCCCTGCTCAGCGATGGCCTCCCATTCTCCTATTCTACATCACTGGCGGCTTCCCGTTCTCCTGCTCTCCACGGCAGAGGCTTCCATTTTCTACCTCCTCCTTGGCGGGCAATCAGGAGTCTTCTCTTTTTAAGCCAATCGGAAAACAGGTCTCGCCCCCGCTTCTGATTGGCCGGATTGAGGATCAGTGTTGCCACAGCAAATATTCATTCGCTGTTGTAACACACCTGGGTGGGCTCCGGTCGCATGCTCTGCAAGCCAAGCCCACCCTATTTTGAAGCGTCTGGCTCTATTCAGGTGCTTAAAAAAGAAACCCTGCCGCTGTAATTCATGTGCCCGGTGCCCCGAAAGGGGTCGGACGCATTACCATTTAGGGGGGTAGCCTGAAGAGAGGGGGTGGTGCCCGGGCACCCCTAATGGACGGGCCGCCACTGGTGGCTACCCCCACCTGCAGCAGCTTTCGGATCCCAGCTATTATTCATCGAGGTCCCACCTGTGACATAGATAGGCGTCCTATTTCTAAAGATCCACCTCCTGCAAATATTCAGTGAATCTGGAGTATCCCATATCCCCCTACACCCCATCCAAGTTCTTCAGCAATAAAAATCCTAAAAAGACCTCCCCTAGACCAAGGGTCTCCAAACTACGACCCGTGGGTTGGATGTGGTCCTTTGCTTCCCTATAGCTAGCCCTCAGGGAACGGTTCCTTTCACTGATATGTGGCACTATTCCTTCCACTGACACCAACAATGGGGTACTATTCTTCCCACTGACACAAGAGATAGGGAACTAATTCTCCCACTGATACCAATAATGGGGCACTATTACTACCACCGACACCAATTATGGGGCACTATTCCTCCCACCTACACCGATTCAGTGAATCTGGAGTATCCCATATCACCCTACACCCCATCCAAGTTCTTCAACCATAAAAACCCTAAAAAGACATCCCTTAGACCAGGGGCCAGATATGGCCCTTTGTTTCCCTATAGCTAGCCCTCAGGGAATGATTTCTTTCACTGATATGTGGCACTATTCTTTCTACTGACACCAACAATGGAATACTATTTCTCTCACTGACACCAACAATGGGGTACTATTCTTCCCACTGACACAAGAGATAGGGAACTAATTCTCCCACTGATACCATTAATGGGGAACTATTCCTCCCACTGTCACCAATTTTGGAGCAATATTCCTTACACTGATACCAATGGTGTAATTTTCTTACTCCCACTGACCACCAAGATTATAGCATTGTTTACTCCCACATATGCCACGCCATTTTCTGTTCCCACTGGCCACAGTCCGGACCCCCTAAAGTCTGAAGGGCAGTAAACTGGCACTTTGTTTCAAATGTTTTTGAGACCCCTGCTCTAGACCAGGGGTCTCCAAACTACGGCCCTCCAGTTGTTCAAGAACTACAATTCCCATCACTCCTAGTCATGTCTGTGAATGTCAGAGTTTTACAATGCCTCGTGGGATTCTTTATGTATATTGCTACAGTATATGGTACTTATATTGGGAGTGCATCATTGTTCCCACGGCCTGTAGGTTCTGATACCTCCCCAGACAAAAGCCTAGGAGACAGGACACCCCTATACCACCCACAGCAGTGTGTCTGCCAGACAACAACCTCCCTTCTTCCGGGCCTCCAGCCAGCTGCAGATCCCCTAACCTCCCACGGTGCCTCCTCGCTTCCATAGTGCCCTTATCCTCCCATAGTGGCCTGCAGTACCCACAACCCCCCCTACCCCAATGCTCCCAAACTCCCCTGAGAGCCCTCAGCACCCACAGTGCGCCCAACCTCCCACAGTGCCACCCAATCCCTGTGGCCCTACAGTTTTCCTGCCTTGCTGAGAACCTCCAGCCCCTTCCACATTGCTCCCATAGTGAGAGGGTTAGGGCATAGGACACCCCAAAGAATATTACAAAACCTACCTACATATGAAACAAAGAAAGAACCTTCAAGCCAGACTGGAAATCTGTATTCTCCTGACCATAAAGTAGTAACAGCATTCAACTCAATGGATGAGCCACCAGACTTCCTGAGAGATCCAAGCTTGTCCAACATCTCTGGACCTCTTGCAGCAGAATTTCACCTCTGGAGCTCCTCCTAGGTAACACCTCCAGCCAGGCAGTGAAAGCTTCAGGCCCCAGTCTTGGGCCAACCTTTCTCAAGTACATGTTTCCTCCCCAGGCAGCAGGCCTGGGAAGTCAGGGAAAGGCTACATGAAAGGGCAGCTTTCGAAAGGTCGCCCCCCCAATATTTATACCCTGCTCCAGCATGCACCACTGGTAATAAAGAGGTTGGCTAGGGAGATATAAATATTCATAACCCAGGCTACTGGATATTCCTATACTATTGCCAGGGACACTCACCTGAAGGAAACAATAGCCTGAACTTATGGGGACACCCAGGGCTTTTTTTCTCAGAGAATAGATGCAGATACTTTCCCTTCTGAGTCACCTCTGAACACGATCTGTGCAGCCAGAAACAATAGAACCCCCCCTCCCCAGCAACAATAGATCCCCCAGCAAACAATAGACCCCCCCCCCCAATAAAATGCCCCCCAACAACAATAGATCCCCACAGCAACAATATACCCTGATATAACAATACAGTAGATCTCCCAGTAGCCAGCATCAACAAACCCTTCCCTCAACAGTAAATCCCTCCCAGCAACAATTGACCCCCTAGAAACATAAGATTTCCCCCCAGCAACAATAGATCTCCCCAGCAACATCAAACTCCTGAGAGTAACAATACAGTAGATCTCCCAGCAGCCAGCAACAATGGACCCCTCCCTCAACACTAAATCCTTCCCAGCAATGATTGACCCCCTGGCAGCATAAGATCCCCCCCAGCAAAAATAGATCCCCCACCAGCATTAATAGACCTCTCCAGCAACAAATGATCCTCCCAACAAAAACAGATTTCCCCCGCAGTTGGCATCAATAGACCCAGCAGCGCACCATAGCACCCCATTTAATGCTGGAGGTGCCGGAACTGTGTTCCCCCACATTCCCACTGGAAAAAAAGAAAAAGCTCTGGGTAGACCTATGGAAAACAGAACTATCCATTCAGGCTGAGGCTGTCTACAGCCCCACAGCGCTAAATTTGGAATAGGGACGTGGCTGCTTATGGCAGGGGTCCGTACACTCAAACAAGTCATGGGCAAGATCCAGTGGCGGCCGCTCATGCAGGGCGCACGGGCGCCGCCCCCCGAGTCCATGTGCCTGCCCCCTAATCTACATGCAAGGCGCCAGACGCATGGACGTGATTAGAGCCTGAGGCTCCAAAAAAGGTGGGCTCTGGGTGCAGAGCACTGTGCCCTGAGCCCACCCAGTTGTGTGATGTTAGCAAATTCATATTTGAACATTCGCTAATATCTTCCTGTTTCTCCTCCCTAGCCAATCAGGAAGCGGCTCCAGAGACCCGATTGGCCGGGAGTCCTAAGACCCCATTGCCTGGATTCCAGGACTCCTGATTGGCCGGAAAGGAGACCGCTGGGACTCGGGCCCGGGAGAGACGCAGGGATGAAGGTAAGGGCGGGGCTGGTGGGCGACGAGCAAGTGAGCGAGGCGGCATTAGACAGGGGGTGGATAGTGGGAGGGTAGCGGCGATCGATCAAGCAAAGGGGGGGGGGGGTTGGTGATGGTCGGATGGCTGGCTGGGTGGGGGAAATTTGAGCACCAGCCATCACTAGGGTTGCCACATCATCCCTTTAATCCAGGACACACATTAATTACACAGGTTCTGTGGCTGATTAAAGTGGTAATTAAACTCACTTGGTGCCTTATCTGCATGAAATCAGCCTCAGAACCTGTGTAATTCATGTGTGTCATGGATTAAAAGAGATGATGTGGCAACCCTAGCCACCACTGGCAAGGTCCCTACACTCATACAACCATATTAAGGTGAATCCTTAACCTTAAACACAAACAGTGGTGGCTTGTGAGTTTTTTTGGGGGGGCGCCAAACAATTCATCCGACACTAACGCCCCGGTCGGGTCTCGGATGGCACATCACCCCCCCCCCGAACTTCCCCCATC
Organism: Lithobates clamitans; assembly: GCA_037952925.1. Classification (NCBI taxonomy): domain Eukaryota; kingdom Metazoa; phylum Chordata; class Amphibia; order Anura; family Ranidae; genus Lithobates; species Lithobates clamitans. The sequence goes on along the minus strand of JBBGZY010001020.1, from coordinate 901,932 downwards.
TCGTGGGCAGCACTCCGGCGTCTCCTTCTTCCTCCTCTCCTCTGTACATCTCCTCCCTCCTCCTCCTGGACAGCCAATCTGATCGGATCTCCTTTCGGCCAATTGGGTGACGGGTCTCACGACCCGCTTCCTGATTGGCCAGGAGGAGAATCATTGTTACAATGGCGAATATTCATTCGCTAATGTCACACAACTGGGTGGGCTTGGGGCCTCTGGCTCTAATCAGGTGCTTAAAAAAAAGTGGAATCCATGTCTCCGGCTCCCTGCATGTAGATTAGGGGGCCGGATGCATCCATGGGGGGGGGGGGGTTGGCGCCCATGCTCCCCTATCGGATGGGCCGCCACTGAACTCAAATGTCTAGTTTCTATACTGGTCTAAGTTTTATAATGCAAAAAAAAAACTTTTAGTTGGTAGCAGTTCTTAATTGTTGAGTGACTAATATCAAAACGAACATCCAGTGTATAAATCCAGAACATTATATCAGTATCCAGGATCAATGCAAACCTTTTGTTAATCTAAGGAACAGAACATTTCTGCATCCTCCTAACAAACCTTTAAAAGATGATAGTAATATTTGAATCCCATGATATCCGGTTTCAGCAAATATCCATGTAGGCAATATCCTCCTAACAAGCCTGATAACGATGTCTGAATTCCCTCAAAATGAGTTCACTAATTGGATGAAGATTGAGAAATGCTGCAACGATTTCCAAAATGGATATAGATCTCTAAGGACCAGAGACAAGTCTATCCTGTACCAACAGATGTCTGCTTCCAAAAGTCAACAGGAAGAAATACTGCCTACAATCATGGTGTCACCGCAGACTTCGGAGACCATTTCTAAAAACAAAAAACAAAAAAAGAATTGCTCTTCAGAGATCAAAGTATGGTGTGAACAAACCCTTAAATCCTCGTACACACGATCGGATTTTCGGCAGGGAATTGTGTGATGACAGACTGTTGGCCTAAAATCCGACCGTTAGTACGCTCCATCAGACAATTGTTGTCCAACTTTCCGCCAACAAATGTTGGATGGCAGGCTTGTAAATTTTCGGCAGGACAACGGGCTGTTGTCTGATTTTCCTATCGTGTGTACACAAGTCCGTCACACAAAAGTCCAAAGTACAAACATGCATGCTCGGAATCAATGCTCACCAAACGCGACATTAGCAGAAGGTGCCCAAAGGGTGGCGCTCAAGAGCTGAAATTACACAATTGTGTGCCATTAGTATGCAAGACAAGTTCCTGGCACACGCCCTTTGGACAAAAGTCTGACGCTCTGTTGGCCAACAATCCGATCGGGTATACGAAGCTTAGACCTGTATGGAGCGTCCGGTCAGGTCCGCCTAAAAAACTGACAGGCGGACCCGAACGGTCTGCCTGTGTGAAAGGGGCCCACATTTTCGGCGGACAACTGTTTGACCTCAGCTTTTCATATGGTCAGTACACAAATCCAATAATAAATTTCAATACAGAGCAGCGCTACCCCCCAAAATTGTGAAAATGATGCAGTGAAGATCGAACTGTAATAACAAATTGAAATAAACGTTAAATAAATCAATTGTGATCGAGAGCAGAACTAAAAGTCCATCTTCTCAATTCCACAGTAAAAAAGAAGAAGTGCCAAGCATCAACTGATGATAAAAGAGCAATGTAACTGTGCATACAGGATTAACAAAAAATAGTAATAATGGTCCACGGTAAGTGAATTCGACCTCCACCACACCTCCAGTGATAAGAAGAATGCTCGCTTACCAGATGGCAAGCAATTAGTGCTTGCGGTCTAAACCCGACCAGGGCCTTTCTCCAAGATCAGGACACAGAAAGTCTGAGGGAGAACCCGTCTAGGAGGTCAGCAGGGGATCGCCAAACTCGTCAGCCCAGGATCGTTCCCAGATCAAATATGGTGATGATCAGATGTTCCAAAAATATATAAAGGAATCCCCATAGCGTAACATGTTTAAACATTGTTTATTGTAAAAGAAGAAAAGCCACTTACAGTGTATCGTAGCAAAAAAAACAGTTCAGCTGGCCGGCTTGTGCAAACACCCGTCCCTTCGGACACAAACGCGAGACGTCAGCTCCTCCCGACGCGCGTTTCGTCATATAATGACGTCGTCTGGGGCACGTCATTGCTCTTTTATCATCAGTTGATGCTTGGCACTTTTTCTTTTTCACTGTGGAATTGAGAAGATGGACTTTTAGTTCTGCTCTTGATCACAATTGATCTATTTAACATTTATTTCAATTTGTTATTACTGTTCGATCTTCACTGCATCATTTTCACAATTTTGGGGGGTAGCGCTGCTCTGTATTGAAATTTATTATTGGTGTGTGTATCTCACTTCAGCAGCTGCTTTTTGTTTTAGTTATTATTCTTCTGGTTGATTTTAGCTACATTATTACAGCGCGGTAATTTTTCTTTATTTACAGTACACAAATCCGTCACACAAAAGTCCAAAGTACAAACACGCATGCTCGGAATCAATGCTCACCAAAACACGACATTAGCAGAAGGGGTCCAAAGGGTGGCGCTCAAGAGCTGAAATTCCTCGTAGTACGTCACTACGTTCGTGTTTGTTGGCCGACAATTGTGTGCCGTTAGTATGCAAGACAAGATCCTCGCACACGTCCTTCAGATAAAAATCAGAAGCTCTGTTGGCCAACAATTATACCGTGTGTACGAGGCTTAGGACAACGGTCACTGGAACCGGTGTCCCCCTCATTGCACAACTTACCCTCACCCCCTGTTATGATGACAATGCTAACCAGGGCTTTTTTTTCTCAGAGAAGAGGTGCAGGGACTCCGCACTCCACCCCATGTCTTCTCCACCCCCTACCCACCTCCGAGCACAATCCTCCGCGGCCAGCAACAATAAGGCTTTGATTTGCTAATGACAAATAGACAAATAGAGCAGCTGCTCCAGAGCTTAGTAAATGAGCAGAAGCTCTGCTGACTTCCATCTTCCAATCATGTGCAAGCAAAAATGCTGTTTTTTTTTTTAATTTTCCTTGTATGTGATTGGGTATTTTTTTGCAAAGAGAAGATTTTACCTCATTTACTAAGCTCTGGAGCAATTGCACATGCAGAGAGCACAGTGCACAGTCTAGTTGCCTTTATTAAATCAACCCCTATATCTCCCCAGCAAAAACAGATTCCCTACAGCAACCATAGATCCATCCAGCAACAACAGATCCCCCAGCAACTATAGATCCATCCAGCAACAACAGATCCCCCAGCAACTATAGATCCATCCAGCAACAACAGATCCCACAGCAACTATAGAGCCATCCAGCAACAACAGATCCCCCAGCAACTATAGATGCATCCAGCAACAACAGATTCCCCCGGCAACAATAGATCCCTGCAACAATAATAGATCCCTGCAGCAACAATAGAGCCCCTCCCTTCGAGCAACAATAGATCCCCACAGCAACAATAGAGTCCTTCCAGGATCAATAAAACCCCTCCAGCAACAATTGAACCCCCAGCAGCAATTACCATGACCATATTGTATTGCATTCTTTTTTTCTTTATTGTTTTCCTTACTTGTGATGTTGCCGAAACTTGCCGTCCCCTGCGGTACAGTATTCCATCTGTCCAGTTACCTTCATTATACTTGTTGTCATATTTTCCCCATTCATGGTGTTGCTGACACATGTAGTCCCATGCTGCACACCTTGCATCCCATATACACTCCGTGTAATTATTGGTATTTGATTTCTCTATGTTCTACTTGTTGCAGTTCTGTCCCAGTCAGTGTTTATGTCTTGTGTATCTTTACCTTTACTGCAGCTAGTTTTTTTTACTGTATTTTACTGCATTTTATTTCCCTGCATACTGCCATCGAATGATACAGCAGTCGTTATCAGTCCCGCCCACTCCCTGCCTATTTGTCCCGCCCCTGACTCTCATATAAACCCCTCCCCCTTGCATTACTCCATTGGTTTGAAATAGGAGCGACTGGGCATGCTCCGAAACACGTGACCGCCCACTCTGACGTCACTTCCGGTTGCCTGGATTCCATGCTGGTCCTGATAGCACGGCCTCCATCTTTGATCAGAGGGACAGTATTTACCACCGCTGGTCGGCTGGAACTTCCACCTGCAGCTGTCTTATTCCCAGGAGGCATCCCTCCCGCTGGACGTTATGGATCTATTGATATGCCTGTTTTTCACTTCCATCTTGTAATTGTTTTTTACCCTTCCTTGTCATTAAAGTGTTTTAATACTGCACTTAGAAGCGCCTTCTTCTCTGCTTTGTTTTCCCCAGCAACAATAGACCTCCCTCCAGCAGCAATAGACCCCCCTCCAGCAACAATAGATCCCCCAGCAACAATTTATTTCACTCAGCGACAATAGATCCCTCAATGACAACATATTCCCCTGAGCAACAATAGATTCCCCTGAGCAACAATAGATTCCCCTCAGCAACAATAGATTCCCCTCAGCAACAATAGATACCCCTCAGCAACAATAGATCCCCCCAGCAACAATACAGTTCCCTCAGTAACAGTAAATTCCCCTCATCCCAGTAACAATAGACCCTCAGCAACAAAATACTACCCCAACAACTATAATCTCCCCCCCAGGAACTAATACAGTAGATCTCCCAGCAGCCAGCAATAATAGACCCTTCTCTCAACAACAGATCCCTCCCAGCACTAACTGACCCTCCAACAACATAAGACCCCCCCCAGTGACAATAGATCCACCAGCAGCCGGAATCAATAGGCCCTCCAGCACCCCATATAGTGCTATTGGTGCCGAAACTGTGTTCCCCCACATTCCTGCTTAAAAAAAGCTCTGATGCTAACAATTTTATTTTCCTATTACTTTCTGTCTCAGTGACCATGGTCACCAGAATAGACAGAGAAGGCAGATCAACATAGCATGGACGCAGATAACGAAAAAAAACTGAGGGGGGGTCTAACACTTCCTCACTCTGTCCGAAATAGAATACATAAAAATAAAGCATTTCCTTTCCCCCATGGGTTCTTGGTCACCTCCCTAACTAAAGCCCTTCTCCCCCCGATTGCTCAGTTTGGCCGGGTGGCCCGCTCTAGGAAGAGTCCCGGTCGTTCCAAACTTCATTTAGTTACGGATGATGGAGGCCACTGTGCTCATTGGGACCTTAAATGCTGCAGAAATGTTTCTGTACCCTTCCCCAGATCTGTGCCTCCATACAATCCTGTCTCTGAGGTCTACAGATCTGTGCCTCCATACAATCCTGTCTTGAAGGTCTACAGATCTGTGCCTCCATACAATCCTGTCTCGGAGGTCTACAGATCTGTGTCTCCATACAATCCTGTCTCCGAGGTCTACAGATCTGTGCCTCCATACAATCCTGTCTCCGAGGTCTACAGATCTGTGCCTCCATACAATCCTGTCTCGGAGGTCTACAGATATGTGCCTCCATACAGTCCTGTCTCGGTTGGAGGTCTACAGATCTGTGCCTCCATACAGACCTGTCTCGGAGGTCTACAGATCTGTGCCTCCATACAATCCTGTCTCGGAGGTCTACAGATCTGTGCCGCCATACTGTCCTGTCTCGGTTGGAGGTCTACAGATCTGTGCCTCCATACAGACCTGTCTCGGAGGTCTACAGATCTGTGCCTCCATACAGTCCTGTCTCGGTTGGAGGTCTACAGATCTGTGCCTCCATACAGACCTGTCTCGAAGGTCTACAGATCTGCGCCTCTATACAATCCTGTCTCAGAGGTCTACAGATCTGTGCCTCCATACAATCCTGTCTCGGAGGTCTACAGATCTGTGCCTCCATACAATCCTGTCTCGGAGGTCTACAGATCTGTGCCTCCATACAATCCTGTCTCGGAGGTCTACAGATCTGTGCCTGCATACAATCCTGTCTCAGAGGTCTACAGATCTGTGCCTCCATACAATCCTGTCTCGGAGGTCTACAGATCTGTGCCTCCATACAATCCTGTCTCGGAGGTCTACAGATCTGTGCCTCCATACAATCCTGTCTCGGAGGTCTACAGATCTGTGCCTCCATGCAATCCTGTCTCGGAGGTCTACAGATCTGTGCCTCCATACAATCCTGTCTCGGAGGTCTACAGATCTGTGCCTCCATACAATCCTGTCTACAGACAAGTCCTTGGACTTCATGACTTGGTTTGTGCTCTGACATGCACCTGTTACCTGTGGGACCTTATATAGACAGGTGTGTGCCTTTCCAAATCATGTCCAATCAATTGAATTCACCACAAGTTGACTCCAATCAAGTTGTAGAAACATCTCACGGATGATCAGTGAAAGCAGGATGCACCTGAGCTCAATTTTGAGTCTCATGGCAAAGGCTGTGATACTTATGTGCCGCAACATTGTAGCACGTCACAAAGTGAGAGGCTTGTGCTGGAGGCTGATCTGTGTCAGACCTTTGTGAACACAAGAACTGTGCTATCTCTGACCTGGCATCTCAGTTCAGGAAGAAGATGGTGAACTTGAATGATGCCTGAACAAAGAAGGTGCCATCCTAAAAGCAAATGAAGGCATTGTCAGGGAGTATCTCCGTGAGAGATAATGAATCTCTGCAAGTCTTACATTGACACATTACATGTAAACGAGTACATCCGATGGTAGGGCCGCTTTAAGTTCCATTGGATAAGGCGGACTATGTAAGACCGTAGGATATACCGCGCGGCTCTCTCAGTAAATATGATATTCACTCGGCCCCAGAGGCTCCATTTTTTTTCCTTCTCATTCCACAATATTGACATTTTCTAGCGCCCCCCAAGTATTCATTCCATTTATTTATAATCCCGCTCTCCGAGAACCGTGTCATCGATCTGCTCTGATAATGCTGTGACCGGGGGTTGCTTTGTATAGATTTCAGGGAACTTTGTACTGCCCCGGGGGTTTAATAATTCATCCGCCATCCCTTGGAATACATACATTGCCGCATCCCGCTCTCCAGCAACAGAAACGACGCGTTACATTTTTAATACAGGTTCCGAACCCAATGCCACCGGGTCCTGAGCCTTGTTTTTACAGGAAAAAGCCCTTCTTCCCGTGCGTTTATTTTATTTTTACTGAATTTATTTTAGTTTTTTTTTCTTTATCGCAAAATGTAACATTTTATATCTACAGTGCATTCGGAAAGAATTCACAGAGCTTCACTTTTTCCACATTTTGTTATGTTACAGCCTTATTCCGAAATGGATTCAATCAATTAATTAATTTCCTCAAAATTCTAGAAACAATACCCCATAATGACAACGTGAAAAATATTAATTCATTAAAAATAAAAAACGAAAAAAATCCCATGCACATAAGTATTCACAGCCTTTGCCATGACACTCATAATTGAGCTCAGGTGTATCCTGCTTCCACTGATCATCCTTGAGATGTTTCTACAACAATTGGAGTCCACCTGTGGTAAATTCAGTTGATTGGACGTGATTTGGAAAAGCACACACCTGTCTATATATAAGGTCCCACAGTTACCAGTGCATGTCAGAGCACAAACCAAGCCATGAAGTCCAAGGTATTGTCTGTAGACCTCCGAGACAGGATTGTATGGAGGCACAGATCTGTAGATCTCTGAGACAGGATTGTATGGAGGCACAGATCTGTAGATCTCCGAGACAGGATTGTATGGAGGCACAGATCTGGCAAAGGGTACAGAAAAATGTCTGCAGTATTGAAGATCCCAATGAGCACAGTGGCCTCCATCATTCATAAATGGAAGAAGTTTGGAACCACCAGGACTCTTCCTAGAGCGGGCCACCTGGCTAAACTGAGTGATGAGGGGACAAGGGCCTTAGTCAGGGAGGTGACCAGGAACCTGATGGTCACTCTGACAGAGCTCCAGCGTTTCTCTGTGGAGAGAGGAGAACCTTCCAGAAGAACAATCATCTCCGCAGCACTCCACCAATCAGGCCTGTATGGTAGAGTGGCCAGATGAAGGCTACTCCTCAGCAAAAGGCACATGACAGCCCACCTGGAGTTTGCCAAAAGGCACCTGAAGGACTCTCAGACCAGGAGAAACAAAATTCTCAGGTCTGATGAAACAAAGATTGAACTCTTTGGCCTGAATGGCAAGCGCTATGTCTGGAGGAAACCAGGCACCGCTCATCACCTGACCAATACCATCCCTACAGTGAAGCATGGTGGTGGCAGCATCATGCTGTGGGGATGTTTTTCAGCGGCAGGAACTGAGAGACTAGTCAGGATGGAGGGAAAGATGAATGCAGCAATGTTCAGAGACATCCTTGATGAAAACCTGCTCCAGAGCGCAGACTGGGGTGAAGATTCATCTTCCAACAGGACAACAACCCTAAGCACACAGCCAAGATAACAAAAGGAGTGGCTACGGGACAACTCTGTGAATGTCCTTGAGTGGCCCAGCCAGAGCCCAGGCTTGAACCTAATTGAACATCTCTGGAGAGACCTGAAAATGGCAGTGCACCGATGCTCCCCATCCAACCTTATGGAGCTTGAGAAGTCCTGCAAAGAAGAATGAGAGAAACTGCCCAAAAATAGGTGTGCCAAGCTTGTAGAATCATTCTCAAAAAGACTTGAGGCTGTAATTGGTGCCAAAGGTGCTTCACCAAAGTATTGAGCAAAGGCTGTGAATACTTATGTACATGGGATTTTTTTCATTTTTTATTTTTAATAAATTTGCAAAGATTTCAAACAAACTTCTTTCACGTTGTCATTATGGGGGACTGTTTGTAGAATTTTTAGGAAAATTATGGATTTAATCCATTTTGAAATAAGGCTGTAACATAACAAATTGTGGAAAAAGTGAAGCGCTGTGAATACTTTCCGGATGCACTGTATATAATGGAAAAACAGGTATTTAGCAGGTTTAAGGCTGGGTTCACACCAGAGGGTAGCCGGAACTTGCGTTTTTAATTTTGGTGCATTTTGGACGGTTTCTGCTCTTCGCTTGAATGGGCTGACCTACGCGCGGCAAACATCGCAAAACAGCGACAAAACCTTTTTTTGGATTGGAGCATAGTTGATTTTCCCTGCCCGTTTTGGTGTGTTTGTAGCGTGTTTGCCGCATGGCAAATGCATGCCTGATACCAGTGCTTGGGGTGCCATTAACAATTAATGCCACTGCAAGCGTGACACGCATTTGTAGCGTTTCGGAAACATCAAGTGTGAATGGAGCCTCACTGCCACAGCCAGTTTGCGTTTTTCGCTCACATATTTAATCGTACCTTCCCAACTTTAGAACTTGAGAATGAGGGACACTTTAGGGAGATAGTGATGAGAAAGAAAGAGAGAGAGAGAGAGAGAGAGAGAGAGAGAGAGAGAGAGAGAGAGAGAGAGAGAGAGAGAGTGGAGAGGGAGTGAGAGTAAGAGGGGGGCGGGGGAGAGAGAGGAAGAGAGAGGGAGGAAAGAGGGAGTGAGAGAAAAAGAAAGAGAAAGGGAGGGGGGAGAGCGAGGGAAGGAGTGAGAGGATGAGAGAGAGAGGGTGGGGAGAGAGGGAGAGAAAAAGAGAGACGGGGAGAGGGGGGAGAGAGAGACAGAGAGTGCGTGAGAGAGGGAGAGAGGAGGAGGGAGGGGAGGGAGAGAGTGCGTGAGAGAGAGAAAAGGGAGAGAGAGAGAGGGGGAGGGGGAGAGCGGGGAGAGGAAGGGAGAGAGACAGAGAGAGGGGGGGAGAGAAAGTGAGAGGAAGAGAGAGAGACAGAGAGAGAGAGAGAGAGAGGAAGGGAGAGGGGGAGAGAGAGAGGGGGAGGGGGAAATGGGGGGGAGAAAGAGAGAGAGGGGAGAGAGACAGAGCGGGGAGAGGGGGGAGAGAAAGAGAGAGAGGGGGAGAGAGAGTGAGAGAGAGGGGGAAGGGAGGGAGATGGGAGAGAGAGAGAGAGGGGGGGAGGGAAGGAGAGAGAGAGAGAGAGAGAGAGAGAGAGAGAGAGAGGGGGGAGGATGGAGAGAGAGAGAGAGGGGGGGGAGGAGTGAGAGGATGAGAGAGAGAGAGAGAGAGAGAGAGAGAGAGAGAGGGGGGAGAGAGGGAGAGAAAAAGAGAGAGAGAGGGGGGAGAGAGAGTGAGAGAGAGGGGGGAGGGAGAGCGATGGGGGAGAGAAAGAGAGAGGGAGAGAGGGGGGAGGGAGAGCGATGGGGGAGAGAAAGAGAGAGGGAGAGAGGGGGGGGAGAGAGAGAGAGAGATGGGGGAGAGAAAGAGAGAGGGAGAGAGGGGGGGGAGAGAGAGAGAGAGAGAGAGAGAGAGAGAGAGAGAGAGAGAGAGAGAGGGGGGAGAGGGGGGAGGGAAAGAGAGAGAGATGAAGAGGGAGAGAAAGAAAGGGAGTGAGAGGAAGAGAGAGAGAGAGAGAGAGAGAGAGAGAGAGAGAGAGAGAGAGAGAGAGAGAGAGAGAGAGAGAGAGAGGAAGAGAAAGACTCTAGCCCAGAATCGGGACTTACTTGAAATCTCGGACGGTCCCGCGGAATCCAGGACGTTGGGCGGTATGGTTTAACCTCTTAAGCATGTGGCCTCTCAGCAGGTGGGCTTTAACGCCAAGATATATGTGACCCCATGTAAACATTTCTCTGTGCTGAGAGTGCACGCCCTACTCACTTCCAGCATAGTCACCGGCGGGGACCGGAATACTCCCGAAGAATACGTGTGATCATGAGCTTTCTGATCATGTGACTGCTGTGACAGCCAACCACATCAGACACGTGACCCGAATGCCCACCTCTGCCTTCGGCATCTAAAAGCTCTTAAAGGCCCCTGAGGCGACGGGAAGGGGTTAAAAAAACCTTTTTAGGCCCGAAGATTACATATTTTCTGAAAGCAGAGACCCTGGAGAATAAAATATTGGCAGTTCCAATTTTTTTATGTCACAGGATATTAGCACAACAGATCATAAAACTTCAGGAATTTTTTTTTAATTTTTAGGGCACTTTAACGCAATAAATTACCCAATTATTGGTAAAATAGAAAAGATGAGGTTGCGCCAACTTGATCGATACCTAACACGTCAAGGTTTAAAATTGTTTGCAGCTGTGAATCTTCAGGATCCTATACTTTCCATAGGCAACACTTTAAGAGCCCCCACAGGTCATCAGTTTAGAGCCAACTGTGAATAATGGTCCTAGAATTATTGCTCTCACTCCGGTGTGTGCTGCAATATATAACATGTATATCCCAATTGACGGTTTCCCCTCCCCCGACACGTGCTTTTACGCACGCAAGTACGCTCCTATGTGTGTGTTTGGGGGCTCAACATTTTGCATGGGTGCCATTGAAAAGAATGGGGTGCGACTCATCATGCAAATTTGATGACTAAAGTCACATGACAAATCGCACAAGTGTGAATGGAGTCTAAGTGTTCCATTCGTATCTTCTCCGGCCATACTGGCTGGGGAAAGTGACACCAGAAACTATCATTTACATTTTACACGTCGCTTCCAGGTAATTAGTAAGAAAGTGAGATCAGCGAATGGGGTTTGCTGATCTCCTTCCCCTCTACCTAGCGGCACTTGCCATAACAGACCCAGGTCTATGTGTAGAGCCCAGAAAACATGTCAGGGGCGTGTGCAGGGGGGAACCACCCACTACAGGCTGCCTGCAGAAAACTACAGGAGGGGGCGGAGACAAGACCAGTCACCCTGCACAAGGAGAGAGAGCAGAGCTGTGGGAGGGGCCCACCAGGCTCCACCCACTACAGGCTGCCTGCAGAAAACTACAGGAGGGGGCGGAGACAAGGCCAGTCACCCTGCACAAGGAGAGAGAGCAGAGCTGTGGGAGGGGCCCACCAGGCTCCACCTACTACAGGCTGCCTGCAGAAAACTACAGGAGGGGGCGGAGACAAGGCCAGTCACCCTGCACAAGGAGAGAGACCAGCTGTGAGCGGTCTTTATTATTATTATATTAAGTCTCACACTGGATACTTGCACAGATCTGGAAGAAATATACAAAGCACACCGAGATGCAAGGAAGACTTAGACATTATTGGTTTATTCTGGAAAGACTGCAACATGTATGTATACGTTGCATCTTTGAAGTGGTTTACCGGGATTGTGGCTGAAGCCATAGCCATGGTTTTATACAGCCGGCGGCTGGCTTTCTCATTAAAGCATTCTGAGCAGCTCATGAGCCACTCAAACACTTTCAGAAATGGCGGGAGGGGATGACCCCCCCCCCCCCACCCTTCCGCCGCTCGCCGGTGTTTCTCGGGCTAACCGTTTCAGTCGGTTCGCCCCAGAAATAATCCGATGGTGTGGCCGGCTAGTCCTAGAGGAGATCAAAGAGAAGATCCTGCTTAATCACCTCTATGGCCTTGGAGGACCGGAGCGACATCATGATATCACTTCCGGTCCTGGCTGGAAGAAAAAATTTTTTTTTTTTAAAGCAAAAGATCAAAAAAATGTAGAGAAAAGATTTGGGTTTTTTTTGACCCCCTAGGGCTCTTCATAAAGAGGACCTGTCATCCTTATTTATATTACAAGGGATGCTTACATAGGAATAAAAGTGATTAAAAAATAAAGGGACAGTGAAAAAATAAAAAGTAGAATAAATAAGAAAAAAAAAAGTAAAGTGCCGCCATTCCTCCGTGCTCCCGCGCAGAAGTGAAAGCATACGTAAGTCGTGCACGCATATGTAAACGGTATTCACACCACACATGTGGGGTATCGCCGCATATGTTAAAGAGAGCGATACAAAGCAAGAGAGCAGACTCCCCGGACCTGAGGTGATACATGACCACACAAGATCCACTCCCCTAGGTGAGGGTGACATCATCCCCTTTCCTGCTTGTAAAGCCCCCTAGGATATATCACAAATCCCAGGAGGCAGCAGCAGTGGCGTCGGGAGGGGGGGGGTGACAGGGGCTTGAGCCCCGAGTGTGCCCCCAAAAAACCCCGGGTGTCAAAATCACTAAAATAAATTATTATCCCTGAGCCGCAGTAATGGCGAACGATCTGCCACCAGTGCGGCCGAGTGACGCACACAAAGTCCCGCCTCTGGGACCCGGCTCCTATGAGGTCCAATCCATAGGTGCTGCCGGTGTTCTGCCGAGAAAGTTCCGCTCGGCGGATAAGTTCCCCCTGCGCAGTAGGATCCGGCGGGAATAGCCAAAGCAGAACAGCTGAAAATCAGCTGTACACGGCGCCTGTAATAGGGCTCCTCGGGGGCTCGCTTCGCTCGCCACGCTTCGGGCACGGCCTCGCTTCACTCGGCTCTTTTAGATTCCCCCTCTAGGTCCACTTGGATGGTGGGGAAGGAATCTGGACCCAGGGTGCAGGCGCCATGTACAGCTGATTGAAGCGTTTGAGCTTCGGCTATCTCCGGCGGCTGACAGTAGTTGGTACTGCGCAGGCGCTGCACCTGCGCAGTACAGGGGGGGAACTTATAAGCCGAGGGAACTTTCTCGGCAAGACACCAGGTCCAGGAGGAGGTGGGAATGACACTGCGCGGCCGCGCTGGGCACTGGGAGATCCACGCTGTGCCGCTCGCTCTGTGTAAATGGGCGGGCGGCTCTTCTATCCTGGCTCTGGCTGCCTACCCGGTGCCTGCAGGGGTGTCTGAGTGATGGATGTGGATGGTGAATGCCGGGGCCCGGAATGAGTGACTGTACTCGCACACTACAGGACAGGTAAGACTGAGCAGCAAAAATGTGTGTATGTCAGGTAGGTCAGTCATGTATGTCAGTAGTCAGTTCAGTCTTGTGTGTCAGTAGTCAGGTGAGTCATGTATGTCAGGTAGGTCGGTCATGTATGTCAGTAGTCAGGTGAGTCATCTATGTCAGGTAGGTCAGTCATGTATGTCGGGTAGGTCAGTCGAGTATGTTGGGTAGGTCAGTCGTGTATGTTGGGTAGGTCAGTCATGTATGTCAGTAGTCAGGTCAGTCATGTATGTCAGGTAGGTCGGTAGTCAGGTCAGTCATGTATGTCAGTAGTCAGGTCAGTCATGTATGTCGGGTAGGTCAGTCGAGTATGTTGGGTAGGTCAGTCGTGTATGTTGGGTAGGTCAGTCATGTATGTCAGTAGTCAGGTCAGTCATGTATGTCAGGTAGGTCGGTAGTCAGGTCAGTCATGTATGTCAGTAGTCAGGTCAGTCATGTATGTCAGGTAGGTCAGTCATGTATGTCAGTCTTGTATGTGTCAGGTAGGTCAGTGTATGTATGTCCAGCACCACTATCACCCCCCCCCCCGTGCCGGCCTTGGACTTCGGGCTGAAGCCTCTGTTTTTTTTGCCACCTAGCAAACGCCCCTGGGCAGCAGGAACATCTTGCACATGCACAGTGGAGAGCCAGCTGTGATTCACCAGGATCCAAGATGGCGGCACCAGGGATTCAGCAGCATCCACCTCCTGTCCTGGCTTCTTCATGTGTACAAATGTGCTCCAGAGCTTCAGGCCCAAATGAGCCCTTTGACACACCAGTGCATGTATGGGTTCCCCCTGCGAATGCGCAATGATGGCTATTATGGACGTTCCAGACCTCTGCTGTATTTGTACATGCACTGGAAATCTCCTGTCGTGACGTAAAGCTCTTCCAGGACCAAGGCCAGGCAGAGCCCTTTGACACATCTGGGCATATGCCATAACGGCGAGATGCGAAAGAGGGGACTGAAGTTCCTCTTTAACTCTGTAACCACATAAGTGTTTTGGAGGCACCTGAGCACCATTACTTGTATAAAGGCCTCACACTTTGGAGTACATCAGTGCAGCACATGTCGGGGCTCCTGTAGATGCACATCAAACACAAGGCAGAAAAATCCTATTGGCCTTATTTGAGCAGTATGTATGGCAGTTCAGAGGCTGCGTTTGACCTCCTTTGCATTGCATTTCTTTGGATGCAGCATGTCCTGTTGAGATGCAGGCAGAGCAGGTCAAACGTTGCATTCTCCAGTCAAACACAACATGAGCCCTGGGAGTTGGTGTCCATACCTTCCATGCCTGGCTGCGTTCATTGCCTGGGCTGATGTCATGCTGCTTAAAAGCCGAATAGTTCAGTGATTTCAGTTTTATCACCGGTCATAAATGACAAACTAACCGTCACATTTTTTTCCGATATATTCAGATAAGGAAGCGGCAGAGACATGCAAAGAACAATTAAACCCGGACACTAACCAGGGACCAGGCGGTAAATCTTACCTTTAAACTGGCCCAGGGGACGCGCTCTTCTCTTGTAGGAATTAATCTTACAAAGGAGGTCAGCATGCGGTTTATTTTACAGTGAAAATTGTTCTGTCGTTGGAGACAGCAGGTCAAAAGATATTTCCACAATTTTTCGAGGATAGATCATTTTTAGACCAATAACTGCAGACTGGATTTTAGGATTAGAGGTAAGATAAGGGTAAAGATGGGATTCAGGGGTGGGTTCATAATAAGGATTAGCTTTAGGTCCCATCCACACTATTGAGTTGAGGCGCATGTTATCACAACATATGGCAATCAATGTGTCAGGCCTGGGCTCAGCCCTTCCTTCTCTCAGCTGGTCGCTCAGCTGTCGGCTAATTGCCAGCTCTTATCTCTCCACAGTTACTCAGCTGTTGATGATCCTGCTCCTCAGTCCTGCCTACTTAAGCCATCCAGTCCAGAGGATCTCTGCCTTCGCCTTGGTCAAACATCACAGAAACTATCTCCTGCGATCCTGTTCAAGACTTGCTTTGCTGACATCCCTTCTGGCTCCAGATACTGCTTGCTGTTCCACTACATTGATCCCTGACTTCTGGCTTGATTGACTATCCTTTCCGCTTACTGAACTTTGGCTATGTTTTGACTACGTTTGTTCTTTTTAATGTTATTATTAAACAAGTGTGATTTAACTGTACTTCTGTCTCGGCCTGATTTCATGGTTTCTGACACAATGTTACCTGTGTTTGCGCAATGCACAGCTGTTGGCACGCAGCGCAATTTGCTAATGAATGTGCACGCATTGCAGAGTGGTTCGATTGACAGAAATTATCAAAGCTATATGGACACCTGACCATCACACCTACTTTTTTTTTAAATCAAAAAAATAGTTTATTGAGGAGAAAACATAAACAGGTCCATACAATCGATCAATTTACTGTATCTTGTAATAAAAGGCATGAAAATGACCTAAACATTGCAAAAGAAAGGTATCATGTGAAAGGTTATACTGTATATTGAGCATAGTATGCAGCCTGCACATTAAATATATCTCCAAACACAATTCCTAACTTGGTATTAAAGGACATACAGAAAATAGAAAATATACTAAACATCCCCTGAGTGTACTATCATTTAGGAAAGGAAAAGAGGTGTCATCTTGTTCAAACAAGAAGAATCTCTATACAGTTTCCCTTGTTTACTAGTCTGAACTCCCCGATCCTATACATGCTACTCAAACAGTGACCAGGGCCCACCCATTGCTTACTTAGGCTCGATTCACATCTATGCATGTTGCTTTTGAGCGTTTCTGCAGTGTTTTTTGTGGTGCTTGCCGCGTTTTTGAGCAGCGTTTTTACAGCGTTTTTGCCACGTTTTGCATTATTTTTTTCTTACAGTGTTTTTTTAGACTGCATACAGTCTAAAAAAAAAAAAAAAAAACGCAAAACGCGTCAAAAACGCAGCAAAAACGCTGTACTTGCGTTTTTGATGCTGGTCCATTGAATTCTATTACATGCACAACGCTGCATTTTGCATGAAAAAAAGTCCCTGACCCTTTCCAAAAACGCAGAGGTACAAAAATGCATTGTTCCAAAAAATTATTAAATATATAAAGGTAGAGCAGTAACTGTTTGATTTGGATTAGGTGTCCTGATGACCGCGTGAGCGCCTCTGTCCATGGTGCTGAATTCTTCCAGCAGATGTGTGCAAAGTGCTTACAGCTGTTAAATCTTTTTTTTTTTCCCAACATAGACACTTGTTTCGTAGTTTTTGGAGAAAATCCCTGTTATCACAAATCAAAAAAACTCTGATTTCCTTTCCAGGGTTTTCTGTTACAAAGCAAAATACCTATGAGGGATGCATTACCGGTAGATGGACTCATATACTGTGTACTAGTTCCAGGGCATTGTAACTTGTAGTGATGGTAAATAGATTTACAACAAAGATTAATTACTGCATCCTAATCATCATGGCAGCTTCAACCTAAAGCTTCTCACACAGGTATCTTGCTTTGTAGCAGGTCCTCTTATGAAGTGTGAGAAGATATTGACATAATCAGTGATGTCCTCTCCAGGTCTCTGCAAAGCCGCAATTACAGGGATGTTTTCTAGAGATAAATTGGATGTCTAACACATGTCACTGTGTAAATGGGAGAAAAAATAAATAGGAGGAAAATGAGTGTTATCTCTGTGACCAAACCGCCGAAGGAAAATCGACGTCCATTCCCCAACTCTCATTGTCTCTGCCATGAGAGGGCCCTCCACATCTATCCCTCTCTCTGCCTCTTGATTACATCCCCTACTCAATAGCTGCAGCCACATCTGATCAATAGTTTTAATCTGCAGGATGGAGAGCAGAAGACGCCAGCGTAGAACGGCCGGGTCAGAGAGCACATCGCAATTTACACGTATGCCAAACACATGCAAGAACACAGACGGAGAAAGGAAAACAGGGACTGTTCACTGAAAACCCTCGGCTGCAACCTCAGCGGAGACCTGTGACCCCCCAGATCACAGGGGAGCTATTATTAGGGTGGTGACGTTGTACAATTGGTTATTTTTATCTGTCCTTCATTGAGTAAATCCATAGACAAAAAAACAGTTTTAACAGTTGTCCCTGCACCAGAGGAGCTTACACTCCAATGTCCCCACCACAGTCACAATATTACACATTTATATAGCTCTGACATATACAGTGGTGCTGTACAGAGAACACTGAGCCAGCCACATCAGGCTCTGTACAAGAGGAGCTTACACTCTAATGTCCCCCCCACAGTCACACACTATTATTATTATTATACATTTATATAGCTCTGACATATACAGTAGTGCTGTACAGAGAACATTGAGCCAGTCACATCAGTCTCTGTACCAGAGGAGCTTACACTCTAATGTCCCCCCACAGTCACTATTATTATACATTTATATAGCTCTGACATATACCGCAGTGATGTACAGAGAACACTGAGCCAGTCACATCAGTCTCTGTACCAGAGGAGCTTACACTCTAATGTACCCCCCACAGTCATACACTATTATTATTATACATTTATATAGCTCTGACATATACCTCAGTGCTGTACAGAGAACACTGACCAGTCACATCAGTCTCTGTACCAGAGGAGCTTACACTTTAATGTCCATACCACAGTGACCTATTATTATCATAATTATTATATATTTATATAGCCTCGGCATATACTATTGTGCTGCACAGAGAACACTGAGCCAGTCACATCCGTCTCTGTACCAGAGGAACTTACACTCTAATGTCCCCCCACAGTCACACACTACTATTATTATTATACATTTATATAGCTCTGACATATTTTGCTGTACTGTAAAGAGAAGACTGTGCCAGTCGCATCAGTCTCTGCACCAGAGGAGCTTACACTCTATTCTCCACCACAGTCACAATATTATTTTCATTATTATACGTTTATTATTTTTTACTTTTTAATATTATTATACATGCATATAGCTCTGACATATATCGCAGTGCTGTACAAAGATCACTGAGTCAGTCACATTAGTCTCTGCACCAGAGGAGCTCACACTTTATTGTCCAGCAACAGTCGTACAATATGACACGATTGTTAGTTCTGGACAGGTTGGTTTGAATATTTCCGTAACTGCTGATCTGCTGGCATTTTTACACACAACTGTCTCTAGTGTTTACTCAGAATAGTCTGAAAAACCAAAAACATCCATTGAGCGTCAGTTTTGTCAACAGAAACACCTTGTTGAGGTCAGAGAAGAATAGCTGATCCAAGCTGACTAAAAGGCTACAATAACTCTAATAAGAACTCCTTATCCAACTATTGTGACTTAAGAAAAAACATCTGAGAATGTGCAACATGTAGACCCTTGATGGGTTACATCAACAGAAGCCCTCCTTGGTTCTCGTCCACCAAGAAAAGAAAGACAAGGTTGCAGAAGGAACAGGATCACCAAACTAGTCAGGTGAAGACTTGAAAAACAGGATTACCAAAATGGACAGGTTTAGATTGGAAAAACAAAATCATCAAAACTGGACAGATGAAGATGGGGAAAATAGGATCACCAAAACTGGACCAGGTGAAGACTGTAAAAAAAGGACCACCAAGTCAAGTCAGGTGAAAACTTGGAAAACAGGATCATCAAAATGGACAGATTTAACTTCGGAAAACAAGATCACCAAAACTGAACACGTGAATACTTGGAAAACGGGATCACCAAAATGGACGGGTTTAGATTGGGAAAAAAAGGTTACCAAAACTGGACAAGTGAAGACTGAGAAAACAAGATCACCAAAACTAGTCAGGTAAAGATTGGAAAAACATGATAGCAAAAACTGTACAGGCGAAGACTGGAAAAACAAGATCACCAAAACTGGAGAGGTGAGGATTGAAAAAAAGGTAGTCTGGTTTTATGAATCTCAATTTCGTCCGAGGTACAGATGGTAGATCAAGCATTGGAAGTTGATGTTTTGCTTTGTCTTTTTAGGTTACTTTGCGGTAAAAGCAAGTATGCATAGACACCTCTGCAGTGCTTTACTAAAGAAAAATGTTGTACACACTTTTAGTAATAAACAATTTATGGCATACAAAGCATTAAAAAATATGCATACACTATACACATGCACAAACTATCTATCCTTCCCAGCAAATTTACATAATTGGGTAAATCCATGCAAGAGATATAAACTAAAAGTTACTTAAAGTGGGTTGTAGATTTAGTGTCATCCCTAGGTAAGATACCTATTTTTAGTCTCTTTTTATGAGAGATTCATCTTTCAGGATCCAGGATCTTCTAGACTGCTTCTTGCTTCTTGGAGTGCTGCAAAAACATCTACAAGTTCCTCTGTGTCCTCAGCACATGGCTTGTTCAAGTCCTCTTTCCCCTCCCCCCACTTCCTGTAGCATCACTTTTAGTCCTCAGCTCATGAACCAGTCCAACATGTTCATTAGCATGTGACTAGTGAAGCCCAGCTTCTAAAAACAATACATGGTCTAAACAAGTTATTCCATATTTATGTTATAAGGATCACTAAAATAGTGAACACAATGGATGCAATAGAACATCTGTGGGATGTGGCAGCATGATTGAAGAAATTGCTTGATGGACCGGACTCTTAATGGAATGATTGTTGAAGCCATGTGGTATCCATGCCAATAATAATTGGGGATGTCGTGAGATCAAAGGAGGTTCGACCCAGTAATAGTATAGTGTTCCTAATGAAATTCCTCAATGAGTGTCCACATATAACAAATATCACACATACATATTTTAATAGCTATACATGAAATGTTTTTTAAAGCAATAAAAAAAATTGATACAACTAAAAACGAGAAGAGTTGATCACAAACACGCACATTAACCACTTGCTTACTGGGCACTTAAATCCCCGTCCTGCCCAGACCAATCGTCAGAGCTGATGCACTGTACCCAAATGAAATTTTTATCATTTTTTTTCCCACAAATAGAGCTTTCTTTTAGTGGTATTTGATCACCTCTACGGTTTTTATTTTTTGTTAAAAAAATTTCAAAAGACCGAATTTATAAAAAAAGTTTATTTTTTTTGTATTTTGTTATAGAATTTTACAAACAGGTAATTTTTCTCCTTTATTGATGTGTGCTGATGAGGCAGCAGTGATGGGCACTGATAGGTGGCAGTGATGGGCACCGATAGGTGACAGTGATGGGCACTGATGGGTGGTAGTGATGGGCACTGATCGGCACTGGTTGGTTACACTGATAGGCAAACACTGTTAGGTGGCACTGATTGGCACCACTGGTGGGCATTAATAGGTGGTACTTGTGGGCATTGATAGGTGGCACTAATGGGCATTGATAGGTGGCACTAATGGGCATTGATAGGTGGCACTGGTGGCACTGGCAGGTGGCAATGGCAGGGGGTACTGATGGCACAGATGAGGCAGAATCACCTCTTCCTCTTCGGGACCAATGTCCCTTGCAGATAAGCCGGTGATCGGCTTTTTTTTCTCCTCATGCTGTCAGCATGAGGAGGAAAAGAAAAACGATTACCGAGCTTTTGTTTAGATCATGTGGTCAGCTGTCATTCGCTGACAGTTGATCATGTGGTAAGGGGCCAGAACGTCCCCTTACTCGGATCTGTGATCACCCGAGTCTCGGTAACTTGGTGATCACAGCGCGCACCGCGCGCACCCTGCATATGGCGGCCTCCCGGAAATTCAGGTCCGCGCTATGGTCATTCGGCTATAGCGCGGACGGCAAGAGGTTAAAGGAAAGAATATAGATTCCCTGTAATGCATTTTCTTTCCACCCTTCTGGCTCTGCCACTTATTGGAATGTAGTTTGCAGCGTCTCTTAGTATATATATATATATATATATATATATATATATATATATATACTGTATATGTTGTGTGTGTGTGTAATTGTATACATGAGATTACACAGCATGTAAAGTGCTTATTGATCAAGCACAGAGCTCGTCTCCCATACAAAGCAGCCCACACAATGGGGAGGCAAGAGGGAAGCCTGTCCGCAGTTCAGGGGGATCAATGCACGGGCTCAGGTACACAAAGTGACAATACTGACATTAAAAGGTTTATTGCGGCCTCCTCCGCCACCCGCACTATAGAATTGATGCTGGCACCGATCATTATCTAGTGACAGGGTAATGTGTATTACTATATCTCACAGGCAGATTATGGGAAGTAATAACGGAACCCTTCATCCTGGAAGTCAGTCACTCCACAGGCCTGCTGCCCCTGGGCTTCATGTGTTTTCCATTCACAAATAGTCTTATGTGAGAGAGAGGGAAAGAGATAGAGAGAGAATGAGTGAGAGAGAAAGAGAGAAAGAAAGAGAACGAGCGAACAATAGAAAGAGAAAGAAAAGAAAAGAAAAAAGGAAGAACAAAGAGAGAAAGAGAGCGGGAGAAAGAAAGAAAGAGAAAGTTTGAGAAAGAGAAATACAGAGAAAGAGAAAAGGAGAGAGCGTGTGAGAGAATGAGAGAGGGGGAATGAAAGAGAAAGATAGAGAGAGAAAGATAGAAAGAGAAACTGAGTTAAAGAAAGATAGAGCAAAAGAAAGCAAGAAAGAAAGAGAGAGAGAAAGTAGGGGGAGAGAAAGAGAGACAGAGTAAGAAAGAGAGAGCTACAAAGATTGATTGAGAGAGAGAATAAGTGAGAGGGAACGAGAGAGAGAACAATAGAGAGCAAAAAAAAAAAAAAGAGAGAACAAAGGAGAGAGAAAGTGAAAAAGAGAGAGAGAATGATAGAGAGAGAAAAAGGTAGGAAAGAAAGAATGAGGAAACAAAAGGAAAGGAAAGAATGAGGAAAGGAAAGGAAAGAATGAGGAAAGGAAAGGAAAGGAAAGGAAAGAATGAAGAAAGGAAAGGAAAGAATGAAGAAAGGAAAGGAAAGAATGAGGAACGGAAAGGAAAGAATGAGGAAAGGAAAGCAAAGGAAAGAATGAGGAAAGGAAAGAATTAGGAAAGGAAAGGAAAGGAAAGAATGAGGAAAGGAAAGGAAAGAATTAGGAAAGGAAAGAATGAGGAACGGAAAGGAAAGAATGAGGAAAGGAAAGGAAAGGAAAGAATGAGGAAAGGAAAGGAAAGAATGAGGAAAGGAAAGGAAAGAATTAGGAAAGGAAAGGAAAGAATGAGGAAAGGAAAGAAAAGAATGAGGAAAGGAAAGAATTAGGAAAGGAAAGAATGAGGAAAGAATGAGGAAAGGAAAGGAAAGGAGAGGAAAGGAAAGAATGAGGAAAGGAAAGGAAAGGAAAGAATGAGGAAAGGAAAGGAAAGAATTAGGAAAGGAAAGAATGAGGAAAGGAAAGGAAAGGAAAGGAAAGGAAAGGAAAGAATGAGGAAAGGAAAGGAAAAGGAAAAGGAAAAGGAAAGGAAAGGAAAGGAAAGGAAAGGAAAGGAAAGGAAAGGAAAGGAAAGGAAAGGAAAGGAAAGGAAAGAATGAGGAAAGGAAAGAATGAGGAAAGGAAAGGAAAGAATGAGGAAAGGAAAGAATGAGGAAAGGAAAGAATAAGGAAAGGAAAAAATGAGAAAGGAAAGAATGAGGAAAGGAAAGAATGAGGAAAGGAAAGAATGAGAAAGGAAAGAATGAGAAAGGAAAGAATGAGGAAAGGAAAGAATGAGGAAAGGAAAGGAAAGGAAAGGAAAAACAAAGATAGAAAGAAAGCGGGGGGAAGAAAGAAAGAGGGAGGTTGAGAAAGAGAAATACATAGAAAGAGAAAAGAAGAGAGACTGAAAGAGAGAATAAGAGAGAACGTGAAAAAATGTGTGAGATGGAATGAGAGAGAAAGATAGGATGAAAAAGAAAAAAAAAGAAAGAAAGAAGAGAGTGGGGGCAAGAGAAAGAGAGAGAAAGAATAAGAAAGAGAGAGCTTCAAAGAGAGAATGAGAGAGAGAGAGAGGGAACGAGAAAGAGAAAACAATATAGAGATAGAAAGAGAAAGAAAAAGAAAGGAAAAAAATTAAGGAAGAAGAAAGTAAGAGAGTGGGAGGGAGGAAGAAAGAAAGAGAGAGAGAGAGAGAGAGAGAGAGAGAGAGAGAGAGAGAGAGAGAGAGAGAGAGAGAGAGAGAGAGAGAGAGAGAGAGAGAGAGAGGAGCAAAGAGACTGAAAGAGAGAGAGAATAAGTGAAAGGGAATGAGAGAGAGAACAATAGAAAGAGATTAAAAAAAGAAATAGGAAAAAACAGAGAGTGAAAAAGAGAAAAAGAACAATAGAGAGAGAGGGAGCAATAGGCAGTGAAAAAAAGAGAGAAAACGGTAAAGAGAGAGAAAGAAAAAGAATGAAAGGAAGAAGAATAAAAGATAGGGGGGGGGGGGGGGGAAGAGGTTGAGAGAGTGAGAGATTAAAAGTAAGAGAGAATGACAAAGACTTAAAAGAGATAATAGTGCCGCATACACACGGGCGGACTTTTTGACGGACTAGGTCTAGCGGACTTTTCAACGAACTTTACCGACGGACTTTCCTACACACGATCAACCAAAGTCCGACGGATTCGTACATGATGACGTACACCGGACTAAAATAAGGAAGTTGATATCCAGTAGCCAATAGCTGCTCTAGCATCGGTTTTCGTCCGTCAGACTAGCATACAGACAAGTGGATTTTTTGACCAGACTCGAGTCAGTCGGAAAGATTTGAAACATGTTTCATTTCTAGGTCCGTCAAACTTTTGTGAAAAAAAAAGTCCGCTGGAGCCCACACACGATCGAATTATCCGAAGGACTCCGGTCCTCAGGACCAAGTCTGCTGTAAAGCCCGCTCGTGTGTACGCGGCATAAGAGAGAGAGAATGAGTAAGAGGGAAAAAGAGAGAGAACAACAAAAAGAGAGAGAACAATAGAGAGTGAAAAAGAGAGCGAGAACGATAAAGAGTGTAAAAAAAAGATAGAGAGCGAAAAAGAGAGAGCGATAGAGAGAGTACAAAAGAGAGAACGATCGAGAAAGGAAGGGGGGAAGGAACCCCAGTGTCGCATCATAGCATAGGCAATAAAGAGCAGTGATTGGTAGGGATGAGGCGACGGTTCAGTGGCTGTTCGGGTGCTTGGATAAACACTCAAACTTTTGCTCTTTCAGCCACAAGCAACATGATGAACTATGGATTTGCCAAACCCTGCTTGAACCGAACACTGGGCAGTTCAGCTCATCTCTTCTCTCTCTTTAGAGATCAGGTCCTAGTAGAAAGTAGGTTCAGCAGAGATTCTCATTGGAAAATGTGTCCATGTGGCTGAAATGAAATCGTTGCCTTTATTATGATACTACACAGCTCCTGGGACTGTGTACAGGCAGTCCCTGAGTTACAAACGGGTTAGGGACTGCCTGTTTGTTCTTAAGTCAAATTTGTTCGTAAGTCGGAAGCGCGTGTGCAGAACGGAAGAGACGTAATTTTTCGATGTTTTCCAACGTCGTTTTCCAATGTTTTCTGCTGTTTCCGATGTCATTTTCCGCTGTTTTCCGATGTACCCGCCGCCGAC
The DNA here is from genome assembly GCA_037952925.1 of Lithobates clamitans. Lineage (NCBI taxonomy): Eukaryota > Metazoa > Chordata > Amphibia > Anura > Ranidae > Lithobates > Lithobates clamitans. The sequence goes on along the minus strand of JBBGZY010001020.1, from coordinate 876,911 downwards.
GCCTCCTGTTCATAAATCGGAAGCGCATGCGCAGAACGGCAGAGACATCATTTTCCGATGTTTTACAACGTCGTTTTCTGCTGTTTTCCAATGTTTTCCGCTGTTTCCGACGTCGTTTTCTGATGTTTTCCGCTGTTTTCCAATGTTTTCCGATGTGCCCGCCGACGCCGTCTCCCGTTCGTAAGTAGGAGTCGTTCGCAAGTCGGAGGTTCGTAACTCCTGTAGTGAAGATTCTCAGTGTGCAGACTGTTATAACTGGCAAGGCTGTTAGAAGAGTGACATAGGAGCAGCTAAGTGCAGCGGGAACCAATAGGGTGGAGAGGCTTTTCAGAGTTTGTTCATCTTTTTTCAAACGTTTATATGCTGCTGATAGGACACCTGGTTTTCCCGAAGTCCCTTGTAATTTCCTGGTGTGGTACTAAGGAGTGTTTTGAAAAAGCACCATGATCTTTCTCAGTTGACTTTTTGGGAGGTTCTGTGTTAGAAAGTTGATCTATGTGCCAAAAAATATTCTCATATTGAAAGCTCTATAGCTCCCTGCCTCTATCCTTTCCATAGCTTTCAATAGGTGGGGATGAGGGTCAGATATTGTGGCTGGCTGGGGATGTAACTATTTGGCCAAACTGTTTTTTTTTTTTTTTAAATCCCTAATATGCGTCTAATTTAGTCAAGAAGTCCATTTTAACTTCCTGGTGTTCTGAAAAAGCACCATGATCTCTCTCAGTTGACCTCTCAGAAGTTTCTGGGTAGGAAAGTTGGTCCATGTGCCATAAAATGATCTTGTATTGAAAGGTCTCTGGCTCACCACCTCTAACCTTTCTAGGAGCATATGTTTTGGTAGGTAGGATGCCCCACAGATGCTCAATAGGGTTTAGGTCTGGAGACATGCTTGGCCAGTCCATCACCTTTACCCTCAGCTTCTTTAGCAAGGCAGTGGTCATCTTGGAGGTGTGTTTGGGGTCGTTATCATGTTGGAATACTGCCCTGCGGCCCAGTCTCTGAAGGGAGGGGCTCATGCTCTGCTATTTTATTTTATTTATTTTGAATGATTCACTGGTCAATGTTCTTAAACCACTCTGTCACCCTCATTGGCACCAATGTTATTTGTTTTTTGATATTGTATGGACCCATCACGGATCCCTTCATTCACATATTTTTATCATTTGTTGTTTGAAGCGCAGCCTATTTCTCTTTATATTCACAGTACATGTTGGCATTCATGGTTCCCTCAATGAACTGTAGCTCCCCAGTGCCGGAAGCACTCATGCAGCCCCAGACCATGACACTCCCCCCACCATGCTTGACTGTAGGCAAGACACACTTGTCTTTGTACTCCTCACCTGGTTGCCGCCACACCCACTTCACACCATCTGAACCAAATAAGTTTATCTTGGTCTCATCAGACCACAGGACATGGTTCCAGTAATCCATGTCCTTAGTCTGCTTGTCTTCAGCAAACTGTTTGCGGGCTTTTTTGTGCATCATCTTTAGAAAAGGCTTCCTTCTGGGACGACAGCCATGCAGACCAATTTGATGCAGTGTGCGGCGTATGGTCTGAGCACTGACAGGCTGACCCCCCACCCCTTCAACCTCTGCAGCAATGCTGGCAGCACTCATACGTCTATTTCCCAAAGACAACCTCTGGATATGACGCTGAGCACGTGCACTCAACTTCTTTGGTCAACCATGGCGAGACCTGTTCTGAGTGGAACCTGTCCTGTTAAACCACTGTATGGTTTTGGCCACCGTGCTGCAGCTCAGTTTCAGGGTCTTGGCAATCTTCTTATAGCCTAGGTCATCTTTATGTAGAGAAACAATTCTTTTTTTCAGACCCTCGGAGAGTTCTGTGCCATGAGGTGCCATGTTGAACTTCCAGTGACCAGTATGAGAGAGTGAGAGCGATAACACCAAATTTAACACACCTGTTCCCCATTCACACCGGAGACCTTGTAACACTAACGAGTCACATAACACTGAGGAGGGAAAATGGCTAATTGGGCCCAATTTGGACATTTTCACTGAGGGGTGTACTCACTTTTGTTGCCAGCGGTTTAGACATTAATGGCTGTGTGTTGAGTTATTTTGAGGGGACAGCAAATTTACACTGTTATACAAGCTGTACACTCACTACTTTACATTGTAGACAAGTGTCATTTCTTCAGTGTTGTCACATGAAAAGATAGAATAAAAGATTTACAAAAATGTTAGGGGTGTACTCACTTTTTGTGAGATACTGTGTAGTATATGGTTGGGAATGTAGCTGTTTGGCCAAAATTTGATTTTTTTTAATCCATTTTTTTGGCCATTTGGTCAAAACAGTTTTTTTTTTAATCCCTAATATGCATCTAGTCTACCCAAAACCCCTTTTAATGTCCTGATGTTATACCAAGGAGTGTTTTGAAAAGGCACTATGATCTCTCTCATTCGATCTCTCGGAAGGTTCTGGGTCCATGTGCCAAAACAGGTTCTTGCATTGAAAGGTGGAGTTTTTGGTGAACTGGTAGAGTCTATTTTACGTAGAAATAATACAGTAAATATATTATAGAAAAATATTTCAATGCTATTTCCAGATGTATAACTGAAATACATGATCATTTACTTTTACATCTAAGCTCCTGACATTAATCTCAAGCTTGACCCTTATAAAACAATTTCTTTTTCAGAAGATTATGGATGGCGACTCCCAGTGGGTTTGCCAGATTGATATCATTCCACTGCCAGCCTGATACATGGAATGTATATTTGATGGACCTCACCAACCCCCTTGGGGGCAAAAGTCTTCATCGCTCCTACGGTGGGTCTCAGTGGGTCTATTAATTTGATTGGAACCACCACAAGCTGCTTGACAGTTAGATAAACCGTGTTCCGATGCCCGGGGGAAAGCAGCAGACATCAGCAGAGAGTGAAATAATCAGACACAATGATGATGCTGCTGGTGATAATTACACTGCACGGTGCTGGAGCATTTATGGGGGGAAGTTTGGTGATTTGCATTGCAGATTTTGGCTCATTTTGCATACAGCAGAAGCTACATCCCAACCAACCCACACACACAGGACTTATGGGAGACACTGGACATACATCTATATAAAAGGGATTAACCCAATTTATAGTAACTGCTTTACCATAAAAAAGGAAGATTTACACAAGAAACATCCCTTCCCACAACAAGACATAGGGTAGGCTAATGGCACTTTTCAGGATATGCAAGTAATTGTACAGACTTGAGCCACTGATCCATCTCTCGCTTGTTCATTTCACTACCACGCCACTGACAATCACCTTAAGCGCTCTTCCTTATTCCTTTCAGTCTTGCACAGTTCAGGCTCTTCTCCTGTACTGACATTGGTTACTTTGATTTCACTGCACACTGTGAGCTTCCCACAACGTGCATTAGAAGCTGTACCAAGTCTGAAAGAGCGCCACCTCCTTTCTTAGCTGGGGGACATCCATCATCATCTAGCTCAGCTTTTCTCAACCTTCACAACACAGAGGAACATTTGAATTTGAAAAATGACTATATCTACGACTCATGAGACATTAGTGTGATAGTCAGTAGGAAGAATGCTCCTTACACGTGTGGTAATTGGAGTGAGATATCGTCTTATAGATAGCTAAAAAAGATCAATGGTGTCAATAGGAACTTACAGTCAGGTCCATAAATAGTGGGACACCGACACAATTCTAATCTTTTTGGCTCTATACACCACCACAATGGATTTGAAATGTAACGAACAAGATGAGCTTCAACTGTAGACTTTCAGCTTTAATTTGAGGGTATTTACATTCAAATCAGGTGAACGGTGTAGTAATTACAATAGTTTGTATATTTTTTAAGGGACCAAAAGTAATGGGACAGATTAACAATCATCCACCAAACTTTCACTTTTTAATACTTAGTTGCAAATCCTTTGCAGTCAATTACAGCCTGAAGTCTGGAACGCATAGACATCACCAGACGCTGGGTTTCATCCCTGGTGATGCTCTGCCAGGCCTCTACTGCAACTGTCTTCAGTTCCTGCTTGTTCTTGGGGCATTTTCCCTTCAGTTTTGTCTTCAGCAAGTGAAATTCATGCTCAATCGGATTCAGGTCAGGTGATTGACTTGGCCATTGCATAACATTCCACTTCTTTCCCTTAAAAAACTCTTTGGTTGCTTTCGCAGTATGCTTCGGGTCATTGTCTATCTGCACTGTGAAGCGCCTTCCAATGAGTTCTGAAGCATTTTGCTAAATATGAGTGGATAATATTGCCTGAAACACTTCAGAATTCATCCTGCTGCTTTTGTCAGCAGTCACATCATCAATAAATACAAGAGAACCAGTTCTATTGGCAGCCATACATGCCCACGCCATGACACTACCACCACCATGCTTCACTGATGAGGTGGTATGCTTTGGATCATGAGCAGTTCCTTTCCTTCTCCATACTCTTCTCTTCCCATCACTCTGGTACAAGTTGATCTTGGTCTCATCTGTCCATAGGATGTTGTTCCAGAACTGTGAAGGCTTTTTTAGATGTTGTTTGGCAAACTGTAATCTGGCCTTCCTGTTTTTGAGGCTCACCAATGGTTTACATCTTGTGGTGAACCCTCTGTATTCACTCTGGTGAAGTCTTCTCTTGATTGTTGACTTTGACACACATACACCTACCTCCTGGAGAGTGTTCTTGATCTGGCCAACTGTTGTGAAGGGTGTTTTCTTCACCAGGGAAAGAATTCTTCGGTCATCCACCACAGTTGTTTTCCGTGGTCTTCCGGGTCTTTTGGTGTTGCTGAGCTCACCGGTGCGTTCTTTCTTTTTAAGGATGTTCCAAACAGTTGATTTGGCCACACCTAATGTTTTTGCTATTTCTCTGATGGGTTTGTTTTGTTTTTTCAGCCTAATGATGGCTTGCTTCACTGATAGTGACAGCTCTTTGGATCTCATATTGAGAGTTGACAGCAACAGATTCCAAATGCAAATAGCACACTTGAAATGAACTCTGGACCTTTTATCCACTCCTTGTAAATGGGATAATGAGGGAATAACACACACCTGGCCATGGAACAGCTGAGCAGCCAATTGTCCCATTACTTTTGGTCCCTTAAAAAGTGGGAGACACATATACAAACTGTTGTAATTCCTACACAGTTCACCTGATTTGGATGTAAATACCCTCAAATTAGCTGAAAGTCTGCAGTTCAAGCACATCTTGTTTGTTTCATTTCAAATCTATTGTGGTGGTGTATAGAGCCAAAAAGATTACAATTGTGTTTATGTCCCAATATTTATGGACCTGACTGTATCTGAGAGGGAGATGTTGCTCACTGATGCAAGGAACCCCTAGCAACTTCAGGACCCTGGTTGAGAAAACCTGATGTAGCCCTTTTGTCAGGATCTTGATCACCTGCTGGTGGCACTGCGCTTCCCAGAGTAAAAGGTTTTAGTTCCAGTCCAGAGGTGGCTATTTAATTAGGCGGTCGCCTAAGGCCTCGTGCTCACAGGGGCCTTGCGGCCACCTAATTTGCCTGACGCATTACCTCAGTTTTGAGAGACAGGGGACCTTAAAGTCACTGTCCTCAGGCAGTGTTAGGAGCCCTGTCTCACTTTAGCAGGCCTCGCAGCAGCTGAACAGCTGATTTGCAGCGTGACTTTATTTTAGAGGTGACAGGCAGCATTAAGAGCCCTGTCACACTCCCCTCTCACTTAACCTAAGACTTCTGGAGCTCCGCCCACCCAGCCAATAAGGAGTGACGTTGTGTCCACGCACATCACCTCTCTCATTCAATGTACAAGGATCTCAAGCTGGGAAGGCCTACTGAAGATCTCAATCCGGGAAGGGCTGCTGCGTAGCTGACAGACGGAGTGTTTCACGTCTAAGTTTTTCCTAAGGCCTCACAAAGCCTAGAGCCGCGTCTGTTCCAGTGTCCACCAGTGGGTATCTCCCAGCAGGCAGCAGATCCCTGTAATCAGTTTCCACCTGATGCTGGCTGATGGGAGGGTATTTAGGTCCTCCCCTACTAAGTGCCTCTCGCTTCAGTGTTTTGCTTGTTGCCAGATACTGCTACCTAATATCCTGTTCCTGCACTTGCCCTGTATGCTGTACCCTGTACCCTGCTGCGTTGTAACTGCTCTCCCCTGTTCCTGATCCCAGTTTTGGTTGTCTCTTCCCATCTGCTCCCTGCACCTCCAGTTTTCCCTGCTTTTCTGTGTTCCCTATTTATATATATATTGTACAGTGGAACCTTGGTTAACGAGTAGCGCGGTTAATGAGCATTTTGAAAGACAAGCAACTTTTTAAAAAAAAATTCTGACTTGGTTTGTGAGTGTTGTCTCCAGGGGCATAACTAGAAATCACAGGGCCCCATAGCAAAATGTTGTATGGGCCCCCCCCTCAAAAAAAAAAAGAACTAATGCCATTGAAAAACAGATTACCACCCTCACATATAATAAGAGCTTTAAAGTGCTGGTGTCAGTGCTCTCTATCCTGGTGCTGGTGTCAGTACTCTTATCTCAGTGCTGGTGTCAGTGCTCTCTATCCTGGTGCTGGTGTCAGTGCTCTCTATCTCGATGCTGGTGTCAGTGCTCTCTATCTCGGTGCTGGTGTCAGTGCTCTCTATCTCAGTGCTGGTGTCAGTGCTCTCTATCTCAGTGCTGGTGTCAGTACTCTCTATCTCAGTACTGGTGTCAGTGCTCTCTATCTCAGTGCTCTCTATCTCAGTGCTGGTGTCAGTACTCTCTATCCTGGTGCTGGTGTCAGTGCTCTCTATCTCAGTGTTGGTGTCAGTGCTTACTATCCTGGTGCTGGTGTCAGTGCTCTCTATCCTGGTGCTGGTGTCAGTGCTCTCTATCTCGGTGCTGGTGTCAGTGCTCTCTATCCTGGTGCTGGTGTCAGTGCTCTCTATCCTGGTGCTGGTGTCAGTGCTCTCTATCTCAGTGCTGGTGTCAGTGCTCTCTATCTCAGTGTTGGTGTCAGTGCTCTCTATCTAGGTGTTGGTGTCAGTGCTCTCTATCTCAGTGCTGGTGTCAGTGCTCTCTATCTCAGTGTTGGTGTCAGTGCTCTCTATCTCGGTGCTGGTGTCAGTGCTCTCTATCTCAGTGTTGGTGTCAGTGCTCTCTATCTCGGTGTTGGTGTCAGTGCTCTCTATCTCGGTGTTGGTGTCAGTGCTCTCTATCTCGGTGCTGGTGTCAGTGCTCTCTATCCTGGTGCTGGTGTCAGTGCTCTCTATCCTGGTGCTGGTGTCAGTGCTCTCTATCCTGGTGCTGGTGTCAGTGCTCTCTATCTCGGTGCTGGTGTCAGTGCTCTCTATCTCGTTGTTGGTGTCAGTGCTCTCTATCTCGGTGTTGGTGTCAGTGCTCTCTATCTCGGTGTTGGTGTCAGTGCTCTCTATCTCGGTGTTGGTGTCAGTGCTCTCTTTCCTGGTGCTGGTGTCAGTGCTCTCTATCCTGGTGCTGGTGTCAGTGCTCTCTATCCTGGTGCTGGTGTCAGTGCTCTCTATCTCGGTGCTGGTGTCAGTGCTCTCTATCCTGGTGCTGGTGTCAGTGCTCTCTATCTCGGTGTTGGTGTCAGTGCTCTCTATCTCGGTGCTGGTGTCAGTGCTCTCTATCTCGGTGTTGGTGTCAGTGCTCTCTATCTCGGTGCATGTGTCAGTGCTCCCTATCTCGGTGCTGGTGTCAGTGTTCTCTATCTCGGTGCTGGTGTCAGTGTTCTCTATCTCTGTGCTGGTGTCAGTGCTCTCTATCTCGGTGCTGGTGTCAGTGCTCTCTATCCTGGTGCTGGTGTCAGTGCTCTCTATCTCGGTGCTGGTGTCAGTGCTCTCTATCTCGGTGCTGGTGTCAGTGCTCTCTATCTCAGTGCTGGTGTCAGTGCTCTCTATCTCGGTGCTGGTGTCAGTGTTCTCTATCTCAGTGCTGGTGTCGGTGAGGGAGGTAGCAGTGGAGAAGCCAATCAGCAGGCAGTGCCAGCTCAGGATGCGGAGCACCCGGCCCACTATGGCAGAGGATAAGCCCCGGACTGGGACCTCCCAACTTCCCCCTCAGTGGAGCCCTGCATAGGCAGGGGTAAGGGCAGGGTGGAGGGAGGGGTCAGGGGCTGCCAATCACAGGTGGATACACTGGGACACTGGCACAGGACTGAGCTGTCCTTAATGTTAGTGACACATGATCAGGAAGAATGGAGTGGGGGGGATTGGGCAGGGGTGGATATAAAGATGAGTCTCTGGCTGTGGCTGAGGGATGCTGCAGGAACATGGATGGGGGGTGGGGTGGCTCTCTCTCATAAAAAAAAAATGTTGTTGGTCGCTGGCTGCAGAAAACGTTGTGGCATGGTGGTAGCTTTGCCTCTCCCTGCAGCTGCAGCCCCTGATCCCCCCCCCCCCACACTGATTGACAGCCCCAGAGAGGGGCAGCCCAGACACTTCTCTCCTACCTTCCCTTCTGTCGGATCGGCTCCATACAGCGCTCGTGAGGCCTCCTCCGCGGTGCCTTCCTCTCCTGGTCAGCCAGATGCCTCCTCCGGGGTGCCTTCCTCTTCCTCTCCTCATTAGCCGGATGCCTCCTTCAGGGTGTGCAGAAACCGCCGCACCGCTGAGCACTCCAGTGGTGGTGCGGGGGGGGGGTGACGGCTGAGGGGGGGCGCGATCTGTGTCTCCCGAGCAGAGGGAATTGTGCTCACTGCTCAGGCTGCTGGAATCTCCTCCCCCCTCTCCTCCTGAAGACAACACAGCACTGGCCTCGCCTCCTCCTAAAGACGGCTATGCTCCGACCCCTCTCTCCACTGCTTGGTCGTGCTTGGAGCTCACAGGCAACCCGCTGCTGGTTGCGCCGTGCCCGTGGTGACGTTTTTTAGCAGAGGCGGCTCTTCAACTAGCCTAATTGCCGAATTAGAGAGCCGCCTCTGCCGGGCCCTACACTGCTGCGGGCCCCATAGCGCATGCGTGGGTCGCTATGGCGGTAGTTCCGCCACTGATTGTCTCGCAAAACGAGCAGAATTCAAGCTAATGGGGTATGCAGTACTGTATTTGGCCAGAGGTGCGGGGGCGTCGGTGACACTTGGAATGGTTTGGAGGTGTTCGGAGCCGTTCGGAAATACTCAGAATCACTCGGAAATACACAGAAATACTCCATTCCCGAGTGTTTCCGAGCCTTTCCCAGTTTGGTCGAGCTGTCCTCGAGTATTTCCGAGGCTCTCCACCCTCCCCCCCCAGCTGGCCAGATGCGGTATTGCATGCAATAGAAGTCAATGGGGAACGAATTATCTTTGTTTCCATTGACTTCTATGGGGAAACTCATTTTGATATGCGAGTGCTTTGGATTACAAGCATTCTCCTAGAACAGATTATGCTCGTAAACCAAGGTTCCATTGGATATAATTCGTTGTAAGAAAGGCTTTCTGTTTGTTAGGTTGATTAGTCTGGTAGAGACATACCCAAAAAGACTTGCAGCTGTAATTGCAGTGAAAGGCGGTTCTACAAAGTATTGACCCCACAATTTTCACATATTTATTTGTAAAAGATTTTGAAAACCATTTATCATTTTCCTTTCACTTCACAATTATGTGCCACTTTGTGTTGGTCTATCACATAAAATCCAAATAAAATACATTTACTTTTTTGGTTGAAACATGACAAAATGTGGAAAGTTTCCAGGGTATGAATACTTTTTCACGGCACTGTATCCCATAGCTTACCAAAGATATATACACACACACACATACATACATACATATACAGTCAGGTCCATAAATATTGGGACATCGACACAATTCTAATTTTTTTGGCTCTATACACCACCACAATGGATTTGAAATGAAATGAACAAGATGTGCTTTAACTGCAGACTTTCATCTTTAATTTGAGGGTATTTACATCCAAATCAGGTGAACGGTGTAGGAATTACAACAGTTTGTATATGTGCCTCCCACTTTTTAAGGGACCAAAAGTAATGGGACAATTGGCTGCTCAGCTGTTCCATGGCCAGGTGTGTGTTATTCCCTCATTATCCCATTTACAAGGAGCAGTTAAAAGGTCCAGAGTTCATTTCAAGTGTGCTATTTGCATTTGGAATCTGTTGCTGTCAACTCTCAATATGAGATCCAAAGAGCTGTCACTATCAGTGAAGCAAGCCATCATTAGGCTGAAAAAACAAAACAAACCCATCAGAGAGATAGCAAAAACATTAGGTGTGGCCAAATCAACTGTTTGGAACATCTCTAAAATCACCAAAAGACCTGGAAGACCACGGAAAACAACTGTGGTGGATGACCGAAGAATTCTTTCCCTGGTGAAGAAAACACCCTTCACAATAGTTGGCCAGATCAAGAACACTCTCCAGGAGGTAGGTGTATGTGTGTCAAAGTCAACAATCAAGAGAAGACTTCACCAGAGTGAATACAGAGGGTTCACCACAAGATGTAAACCATTGGTGAGCCTCAAAAACAGGAAGGCCAGATTAGAGTTTGCCAAACAACATCTAAAAAAGTCTTCACAGTGCTGGAACAACATCCTATGGACAGATGAGACCAAGATCAACTTGTACCAGAGTGATGGGAAGAGAAGAGTATGGAGAAGGAAAGGAACTGCTCATGATCCAAAGCATACCACCTCATCAGTGAAGCATGGTGGTGGTAGTGTCATGGCGTGGGCATGTATGGCTGCCAATGGAACTGGTTCTCTTGTATTTATTGATGATGTGACTGCTGACAAAAGCAGCAGGATGAATTCTGAAGTGTTTCGGACAATATTATCTGCTCATATTCAGCAAAATGCTTCAGAACTCATTGGACGGCGCTTCACAGTGCAGATGGACAATGGCCCGAAGCATACTGCGAAAGCAACCAAAGAGTTTTTTTTAAGGGAAAGAAGTGGAATGTTATGCAATGGCCAAGTCAATCACCTGACCTGAATCCGATTGAGCATGCATTTCACTTGCTGAAGACAAAACTGAAGGGAAAATGCCCCAAGAACAAGCAGGAACTGAAGACAATTGCATTAGAGGCCTGGCAGAGCATCACCAGGGATGAAACCCAGCCTCTGGTGATGTCTATGTGTTCCAGACTTCAGGCTGTAATTGGCCGCAAAGGATGTGCAACCAAGTATTAAAAAGTGAAAGTTTGATGGATGATTGTTAATCTGTCCCATTACTTTTGGTCCCTTAAAAAGTTGGAGGCACATATACAAACTGTTGTAATTCCTACACCGTTCACCTGATTTGGATGTAAATACCCTCAAATTAAAGCTGAAAGTCTGCAGTTAAAGCACATCTTGTTCATTTCATTTCAAATCCATTGTGGTGGTGTATAGAGCCAAAAAGATTAGAATTGTGTTGATGTCCCAATATTTATGGACCTGACTGTAAATATCATTTTATTTTTTTTTAATTGTTTGTCTTTATAGCAATGCAGAGATCAAATACCACCAATAGAATGCTTGATTTGTGGGGGAAAAAAAATAACTTTTTATTTGGGTAAAACGTCGCACGACTGCCCAAATGTCAGTTAAAGTAACGCAGTGCCATATCGCAAAAAATGGCCTAGTTCTGAAGGGGGGGGGGTAAATCTTCTGAAGGGCAAGTAGTTAAGAGACTTTTTTTTTTAATTTCAGCCAGAATTCTCTCTTTTTTTCTTTTTTAAATGTCCTGTCAGGTGCATATTGGTCTTGAGCATGACGATGAGTAAAATTCCAGAGGCCAGTGGCAATGCTAATGCAGACATTTGTCCTCATAGTAACTCTGCAAATGATAAGGTATATGAGCCGAAAGAGTTTTCATTGAAATGGCCATTTTGCTCTTTGCTGTATAATGGCGATGTATGCCGCGCAAGCTGCAGAATATATAATCAGTTTGGAGTCTTGCATGCTGATTGCAGCTCTCCCCCGGCTCACACAGTGCAGTAGATGCTCAGCACCAGACTGATTGTATTCTTGATGGACACCCCCGGCTCCACATTCCCCCCATTGTCCGCTGCACATTCCTGCCAGCCAAGCCGATGCGTTTAATGCCTTTCCACCCGTAATCTGTTTATTAACGTTCCCCAGCATGATGCCCTATACCTGTGATATATTAACCAATTAACTCTGGAAGATTTACCCCCACCCCCCCTCCTGACCTGGTAATTTTTTTGCGTTACAGCACCGCGTTACTTTAACCACTTCAGCCCCGGAAAGGATTTACCCCACTTCCTGACCAGGCCATCTTTTGCGATACGATACTGCGTCGCTTTAACTGACAATTGCGCAGCCGTGCGGCGTGGCTCCCAAACAAGATTGACGTCCCTTTTTCCCCACAAATAGAGCTTTCTTTTGGTGGTATTTGATCACCTCTGCGGTTTTTATTTTTTTCGCTATAAACTAAAAAAGGGCGACAATTTTGAAAAAAAAGCAGTAATTTTTTACTATAATAATAATAATAATAAATAATAATAATAATAATAAATATTATTATAAAAATAATATTTTTTACTTTTTTCTATAATAAATATTCCCAAAAAAATACATAAAAAAACATTTTTTTCCTCAGTTTAGGCCGATACGTATTCTTCTACATATTTTTGGTAAAAAGAAAAATCGCAATAAGCGTATATTGATTGGTTTGCGCAAAATTTATAATATCTACAAAATAGGGGATAGTTTTATGGCATTTTTATTAATATATATATATTTTTTTTTACTAGTAATGGCGGCGATCAGCGATTTGTATCATGACTGCGACATTATGGCGGACACATCGGACACTTTTGACGCCATTTTGAGACCATTGTCATTTATACAGCGATCAGTGCTATACATTGCACTGATTACTGTAAAAATTACACTGGCAGTGAAAGGGGTTAACCAGTAGGGGGCGCTGAAGGGGTTAAGTGTGTCCTAGGGAGTGACTCTAACTGTGGGGGGGGGTGGGCTACGTGTGACACGTCACTGATCACCGCTCCCGATCACAGGGGGCTGTGATCAGTGTCCTGTCACTAGGCAGAATGGGGAAATGCCGATATACATCAGCATTTCCCCGTCCGTCCGTCCGCTCCGTGAGATGATTGCGGGACTCCCAGAGGACATTGAGTCCATGTGTCCCGCGGTCACACTCACGGAGCTTGCGGCGGACGCGCGCGTAACCACAATGCCTCATCTTAAAGGCGACGTACCCATACGTTGATATGCCCAGCCGTGCCATTCTGCCGACGTATATCGGCGTGACGCGGTCCTTAAGTGGTTAACTGACAATTGCGCGGAGGTGAGATGTTGTACCCAATCAAAATTGACGTCCTTTTTTTCCCACAAATAGAGCTTTCTTTTGGTGGTATTTGATCACCTCTGTGGTTTTTATTTTTTGCGACAATTTTTTGCGACAATTTTGAAAAAAAAAAAAAAAACAATTTTTTTTTACTTTTTTCTATAATAAATATCCAAAAGAATAATAAAAAAAAATCTTCATCAGTTTAGGTCAAAATATATATTCTTCTACATAATTTTGGTTAAAAAAAAAAAAAAAATCTCAATAAGCGTATATTGATTGATTTGTGCAAAAGTTATAGTGTCTACAAAATAGGGGGTAGTTTTATGGCATTTTTATTATAACTTTTTTTTCTACTAGTAATGGCGGTGATCAGCAGTTTTTAGTGGGACTTCGACATTGCGGCGGACAGATCGGACACTTTTGACACTTTTTGAGGACTAGTGACATTTATACAGCGATCAGAGATAAAAATAGCCAGTGATTACTGTATAAATGTCACTGGCAGGGAAGGGGTTTACACTAGGGGGCGATCAAGGGGTTAAGTGTTCCCTAGGGAGATGTTTCTAACTGTGGGGGGGGGGGACTGACTGGAGGAGGAGAGAGATCTGCTGTTCCTGGTCACCAGGAACAGCAGATCTCTCTCTACTCCCCTGACAGAACGGGGATCTGTGTCGGGGCTGGGCTCAGCCCTTCTTTCTCATAGCTGGCCGGCTAATTGCCAGCTCCTATCTCTCCACAGTTACTCACCTGTTGATTATATCCTGCTTGTCAGTCCTGCCTACTTAAGCCGTCCAGTCCAGTGGATCTCTGCCTTCGTCTTGGTCAACATCACAGAGACATTCTCCTGCGTTCCTGTTTAAAGACTTGCTTTGCAGACATCCCTTGTGGCTCCAGATCCTACTTACTGTTCCACTACATTGATCCCTGACTTCTGGCTTTGCTGACTATCCGTTCCGGTTACTGAACTTTGGCTTTTTTTTTTACTTTTATTATTAAACAAGTGTGATTTAACTGTATTTCTCTCTCGGTCTGATTTCATGGTTTCTGACAATCTGTCTGTTTACATTGACAGATCCCCATTCTGGCTCTCTAAGAAGCGATCGTGGGTCGCTGGTGGACACCGCGGCCGCCGGCCACGCGCATTGGGCTCTGGCGTCGCGCTTCCCTATAGCCCTTAAAGTGGCCACCGTACAGCTGCAGCGATTCATGCAGGGGAGCCAACCTGCCGCCCTATAATGACGGCAGCTGTTCGGCAAGTAGTTAACCACATGCGGACCGCCCCACGCACATATACTGCGGCAGGGCAGCCGCTCTGTTCCAGATCACGTACCTAGTACGTGACCTGACATTTACGGGTCTGGGGCACGTGAGCGCCCCGCCCCCGAGCTGTTTCCGCTGTGACTGGACACAGCGGAAGCCAATCAGCAGGTCCGGCGGATTTTATGTCGGCCGGGACCGGCCGATCGTTCAGGGCACAGGCGGAACAGTGGTCTATGAGAGGGTTCTGCTAAGCAGGAACAAGGATCTTTACCTTCCCCTAGTGTCAAAGCACCTCCCCCCACAGTGGATAAGCACTCCCTAGGTATACAGTTAACCTTTTGATCGTGCCCCTGATGTAAACCCCCCTCCCAGCCTCCCAATCAGTGTCATTAGTACAGTGACAGTGCATCATTTTAGCACCGGTCACTGTATTAGTGTCACTGGTCCCCAAAAAGTGTCAAAACTGTCAGTTAGGTGTCCAATTTGTCTGCCACAAGTCCCCCTATAAGTCGCTGATCGCCGCCATTGCTAGTAAAAAAAAATAAAAAATATCCCCTAGTTTGTAGACACTATAACGTTTGCGCAAATCAATCAATATACGGTTGGGATTTTTTTTTTTACCAAAAATATGTAGCAAAACAGAAAAATACATATCAGCCTAAATTGATGAAGAAATTCTATTTTTTTTTTTTTAAATTGGATGTGTTTTATAGCAGAAAGTAAATATAGTGGGTTTTTTTCAAAATTGTCGGTCTTTTTTTGTTTATAGCATAAAAAATAAAACCGTGGAATAGCGGAATACACAAAGTGTCTCACAATGTGAACACTACTTACAGGGCTCTGAACACGATCGTGTGCACATTCCCACTGCTACCAATGATGCGAGCCGTACTCTATCATGGCTCAGTGGGCCTTAACCCCTTCCCGCTGAGCATACGCAGATGTGCGGCCTCGGCTTTTGTGGTCATACCGGGATGATGCCCGCAGCTGCAGGCATCATCCCGGTACCATTTTTTAGAACCGGCGTTCGGCTTTCCAGGGATAACAACCGATGTGGCTAAAAGCCGCTCGGCTATTATTCCGGACGAGCGGGAGGGGACGTCCCCCCCTCTTGCCGCTGTCAACGGGCCTCCCGTCCCACCGGGAGGCCCAATGGACAATCCGCCACCTCTGGTGGCTAGGGACAGACTGGCACGAAGCCGGAAACGGCTTCGTACTAGTCTCCTGATTGTAAACACGGAAGCGACGTCATGACGTCACGTCCCGTTTACTCGGCTGCCAATGGCTCCGGTTTAAAAAAAATATACCTTATTCAGAATCGCCGAAAATGGCGATCTGAATACTTTGAAGTGCAAAGGAGGGATCGGGGTCTTTTAGACCCCCGATCCCTCCATAAAGAGTACCTGTCACCATCTATTACTGTCACAAGGGATGTTTACATTTCTTGTGACAGCAATAAAAGTGATAAAAGCAATACATTTTTTTTTTTTAAACACAATTTATTAATATAAAAATAAATAAGTAAAAAAAAAAATTTAAAGCGCCCCCATCCCCGCAAGCTCGCGCAGCAAAGAAAGCGCAAACGTGAGTCGCGCCCGCATATGTAAACGGTGTTCAAATCACACATGTGAGGTATCACCGCGATCATTAGAGTGAGAGCAATAATTCTAGCACTAGACCTCCCCTGTAACTCTAACCTGGTAACCATAGAAAAAATTTAAAGCATCGCCTATGGAGATTTTTAGGTGCCGTAATTTGTCGCCATTCCACGAGTGTGCGCAATTATAAGGCATGACATGTTTGGTATCTATTTACTCGGCATAACATTATCTTTCACATTATACAAAAAAATTGGGCTAACTTTACGGTTTAATTTTTTTTTAATTCATGAAAGTGTCCCTTTTCCCAAAAAGTTGCGTTGTTGCGTTTAAAACACCGCTGCACAAATACCGTGTGACATAAAATATTGCAACAATCACCATTTTATTCTCTAGATTCTCTGCTAAAAAAATATTATATATATATATATATATAATATATATATATATATATATATATATATATATATATATATATATATATATATAATGTTTGGGGGCTCTAAGTAATTTTCTAGCAAAAAAATACGGATTTTAACTTGTAAACACAAAATGTCAAAAACAGGCTTAGTCATGAAAGGGATCATTTTGTATGGTTATGCTATGGTTCCCATGTACGCAGATCTGCTTACTTAGGAGTTTAAATGCGATTGCCATGGATTGGCCAGTCCCTTGGTGAGGCATAAACAAACATCCCTAAAAGAGCAAACAGATCTGCCGTGTCCACGGGAAGGTTTCCACAGCCAATGGTCTTCCACCAAAGTCTGTATGTGCGAATACGCTGGTATGAGCGTATTACAGCAAAAATGACACTGGGGGACATCTGACAACACACATTAATAAAAATTTCCACAACACATATAGGCCCCTGACGTGCAGCATAAACACCCAGCCCATTTACGGTCTACAGGCCTCAGTGCCCATGTGAATGAGTCTTAATTATTTGATTTTACACTTCATATTGGATACCTAGAACAGGCTTGGCTCATTTGCTCAGGAACACAATCAGATTCATGTTGCTCACAGATATGAACAGAACGAGATATTAATATTCCGGAACAATTCAATCAAGGGGCCTCGGCAGATGCATCAGATTCATTGTTCACATCTAGTATTCCCGGAGGGGCCCGCGTCCCCTGAGCGCCCCCGCCGTGACTCCCTCCATTCCCCAATGGCTGTGATGTACATACATATTCATCATTACCGATGGGAGTAAATTACCCCCCGAGAGATGGGCGCGCATTAATAGAATCTAAATTATTAATCACATTACTCAAAGAAGTGAAACGGGGGGGGGGGGGGGGATATACGAAGAACAAATGATTCAATTTATCATTTAATTACCAGAATTATTTGTAACTTCTGAACTGAAACCGTAGACGTATTTATTTCCATCGTGTACACAAAAGTGAAATCTAATAATGCACTCGACATGATAAAAACTGCAAAAATATCCATCACATTCCCTCCTAAAAGCACCGCAGAGGTTTGCTTGCAGTGCAGAATGATTTTGCATTTAGTTTTGTTTTGTCTTTCTAATCTGTATTTTATTTAGCAGCCATTAGCGGCTTAAAGATGAACTCCAGGCATGAAAAATGTCATTTAGAAATATTCCTCAGTAGCCACAAAGGATATAAATCCATGTTGTGTGCACCAAATGCAAGAAGTCCCTGGGCATATACTGCCCTAAACATTTGTAAGGTGCAATGTCCACCCCCACCAGCAACTTTCAGCCTCCTATAGAGTTTCACAGGCTGCCGGTGTCTTGCCGAGAAAGTTCCCTCGGCGGATAAGTTCCCCCCTGTACTGCGCAGGCGCAGCGCCTGCGCAGTACCAACTACTGTCAGCCGCCGGAGATAGCTGGAGCTCAAACTCTTCAATCAGCTGTACATTGCGCTGCGCTCTGGGTCCAGGTTCCTTCCCCACCATCCAAGTGGACCTAGAGGGGGAATCTAAAAGAGCCGAGCAAAGCGAGGCCGTGCCCGAAGCGTGGCGAGCGAAGCGAGGGCGTGCTCAAAGCGTGGCGAGCGAAGCGTGGCGAGCGAAGCGAGCCCGCGAGGGGCCCTCTTACAGGAGCCGTGTACAGCTGATTTTCAGCTATTCCGCTTCGGCTATTTCCGCCGGATCCTACTGCGCAGGCGCATCGCCTGTGCAGTAGAGGAGGGAACTTATCCGTCGAGCGGAACTTTCTCAGCAGAGCACCGGCAGCGGGGATGGGATATCATGCACAGGAACTAAATGCCCATTGTCGCTCGATTTGGAACATGTATACTCCTTGGATCAATTAAAGAGACAACATTTTATTCATCCTCACCTGGTTGCCGACTTTACCTACATACAGTAAATGCCCAAAGTGCTGGGTGCCAGCTAAGCTGTATGCTGCTGCTGCCAGTTAGGTATCCTTAACCAGCTGAGGATGCTGAAAATCCTACACACGCCAAAAAAAAAAAAAAGTTAAAGTGCACAGAATGTGTGTAGCATGTCCAGGCCTTCTATCCCTCTGCAGTGGTTCAAAAAGAGAAGGGGTGACCCCTATCACGGCACATCTAAGGAAGTCTAAGAAGCTGAGTGGAGTGGTAACCTCAGCCTGGACAGACCTTCTTAGAATTCCTCGGATGTGCGGCACTATGGGACATCCCACTACAGGGGCCAGGACGGGCTCCATCCCCAGCCGGCACTCCTAGCAGCAGTTGTGGAGGCACCTGTTTGTACACCCCCCGGTATCGAGCCCGAGCAACACACATCCAGACCTATCTATCCCTTTGCAGTGTTTATAAACATTGATCAGACAGGAGATAGAGAGATACAAAGTAACATTGTTTATAAACATTGATCAGACAAGAGATAGAGAGATACAAAGTAACATTGTTTATAAACATTGATCAGACAGGAGATAGAGAAATACAAAGTAACATTGTTTATACACATTGATCAGACAGGAGATAGAGAGATACAAAGTGACATTGTTTATACACATTGATCAGACAGGGCCTTGTACATGTTCTAATCCATGCCATCTCTACTATTTACATGTTGTTTGTCCTTTAACCTGATTATTTACTATCTGTTCCTTGTAGAGATATCTACACACATTTTCCTCTGAAGTATACTCCTGAAGAAGCGGTCACACCACGAAACATGTCGAGGTTGAGCTGACATAGGATAAGATCCATGGTCCTCCTGTCTGGGTGGACATGCGTCCAAGTGTCGAGTTCCTCTTCAGAGATTTAATACTGTGTATTATATATTTCTCCTCATAGGACCTTTTAAATGATGTTTTTTTTTTTTGTCTTAAATAAATTTATACTTTTAATAATTTTATTTTATATTATTTATTTTATATAAAATTGTATAATTTTAATACGTATGTGAGTCTTTGCTGATGTAGTTCACAAATTGAAGAGTCCATAAGTTGCCTCAAACCTTCTGCCTCAATTTTCATTGATCAGACAGGAGATAGAGAGATACAAAGTAACATTGTTTATAAACATTGATCAGACAGGAGATAGAGTTATACAAGGTAACATTGTTTCTAACCATGGATCACACAGGATATAGGGAGATACTGCAATTTTTAATATTGGTGCACAAATATGGAGCTAATAGTGGCAAAGGAAAACTATATTCCTGCATCGGAGGTGTCACTGTAAGGATAAAATATCTCTGCATTGATGATGTAACTAAATGGAAAAACGTATATTCATCAGTGGTGTCACCGAAAGGACAAAATGTATCTGTATTGGTGATGCCAGTGGGAGGAAAGATGCCCAATTTAGTGGCGTTGTTAAAAATAAAAATAATGCTGCATCAGTGTCAGAGGGAAAACATGTCTCTACTCCAGTGGTCAACCAACTCCTGTCATCAGGACCCACTTTAACAGGCCATGTTTGCAAGAAAACTGAAACACATCACAGGTGATATAATTTGCTGCTCAGTGATTGCAGTATTCTAGTCTGCATCTCCCCAAGGTAATACCCAAAATCTGGCCTGTTAGTGGGTCCTTAGGACAGGAGTTGAGAACCACTGCTCTACATCCATGGTGTCCGGTTAAAGACTGCTTTGGCATCTCAGTGGTCCTGCTCTCTGTAATCAGTGTTTCTCCACCCTGATCCTTTGCAGTCCAGTCTTGCTAGTCTCTGGCATGGGACCCTGCAGGCCAGGTAGCCACAATCAGCACAGACAGGAATGATTCTGGTTCGCAAAATCTGTAGAACCTTCCAACAATCCACATGAGTTATTAGAGACGGTCTGATTGGCTGGCTGAGGTTGGGTTAATGTGAGATGAAATGGAATATCTCATCTTTTGATCATCTGTAAATTACTTTGGAGATAGATTTGAATTTCTGAAATTAAATGGGGTAAGATAAAGATACATTCTGCATGTATTTTTTCCTTATGTCATGTTTTCACCTCTTAAAGGGTCAATCCACCCAAAATTGATGTTTCCTGATGCCAACATGGCAGCATACTAGTGGTAGGCTCCGCCTCTCTTCCACTCCCTCAGGACCAGTGAATAGCATACATGAAAGGCCTAGTTAGGCCCCACCCCATTCTTCTTTTTTTCCTCATACCTCTACGCGCCAGTGAAGAGTAAGCAGTCCCCACCTCTGCCTCCGTGCAGCATCCGGCTGGGTTGAGCCTCTCCCAGTTCGAAGTCCCAGCGCTCGGGCCGCTAAATTGCGCTAAACAGCCTGGGAACCCCTTCTGTGGGTCTTGATGGAGTCCTGCAGTGTTTCCTCTTTAGGAACGAAATCTGCCAGTAAGTGTCTGCGGGTTGAGGCTTGGGGGGGGGGGGACAGCTAGTTCATTTATTTCACTTCTTTGGTCCCTATTTCAAAGGGCTGCCTATCCCTTTTTATTTTTATTTTCTGTCTCCCTATACGTTTCCCCTTTTTTTACCTTGATCTTTTCCTTTTCTGTGCCTCCATTTTTTGATCATGTTTGCCCTTTTGCTTGTTTTATCCTGTGCTGGACTGTTTTCTCTGTGCTGGAGGCGCTCTTGATGACATCATCGGGCTGCACCAGTCTGCACATGCGCACTGGCTGGCGGGAGTCTTGACCGCCATTTATCTTTTGGGAAGATCTGCCCTCTTATTAATAATAAGGGTCAGAGTCACGGGGTATATCTATAGATCTCCAGGGGTAATTAGAGGGGCTCAAACGACCCTGGAGGTTTGGTCGGGCAGAGCCTCCTTTGCCTGGCTCTGGATCGTTCTTCCCTCTGCTTCCTGGGACAGGTGAGCTTTCCTTCAATGACCCCTGCTGTTTATTTCAGGTATGGCACAAAAAAAAAAACCCCTTTGGACATATTTGTGTATGCACATATTCGTATGTGTATGTATGGGCAGTAATTTATTTAGGGAACACTTTTTCATTTTTTTTGTTACCAATGTATATTTTTCTCTTTCATCTCTAAACCTTTTGCTCTCTGATGCTATTTTCCTTTTCTTTTTTTCGTCTGGCCATCCTATTTGTCCTCAAACCATGAGTCAGTCACCATTTATACAAAAGACCCTCAAATTCAAAAGGTGGGAGACCATCATGTGGTAGGTTTCAAGAAAAGGGTGCCTCCCTTTGCGGATTGCATTGAATTTTTTCAGCCCCGCATGCTCATGCTCTCTAAATTCAAGAGCCACAGAAGGCGGACGCTCTTTGGAGGAATGTAGCCCTAGATGCCACTCCCATTCAAGGGGAAAGTTCCAAGGATGACATCTTATCGCTTCTACCTAGAGCAACGCTACCATCCCAGCGAAAGTCCTGCAGCGCCTGTGGCGCAATACCTATGCCCAATAGGCTAGTGAGTAAAGACTGCCTGGTAGAGTTCGCAGTTGACAGGTAACACTCAAATATCATTGTTATTGAAGAGAGTGTCGTGAGATTATATGCTGTACTTATTTCAATGATCTCAGGCCAAGCAGACCCCTCCTAGTTGCCAGTCACTAGAAGAGCATGCTGGCACGTCGGCAGGTGGAGTTAACCCACTTAGTTCCGCTACTCTGGCGAGTGGACAGCCTGTAGACAGTAGCAGCTCCTCTTCATCAGAGGAAGGCCCGGAACTGCTTGGCTTCAGTTTTCCCTCCATTGAACTATGTATCCACAGTCAAGCAGTCCAATTGTATGGGTAAAGTCATATTCACTATTTCTTCAGAACGGCAAAGTCCAGAGAGAAAATCTCCTTTATTTGTCTAAACAGGATTTATCCTTGTTAGAGATTGAATAGCATCGCTTTAATCGCTGCCTACAGAGTGGGACTAAGCGTAGCAGGTCCCCGTCCATTGCTCAGGACCCTCTTGCTGAGGATTAAGGAGTGAAAGATGACGATTTTCTCTCAAAGGACCAGGAAGAGGCTGATGGCTCCTCTTCCGAAGAACCTAATACGGAATTATCAGGTTTGCAGGAAAGGTTGTTGGTACAGTCTCTTACTTAACTGGTCCGCTCTACATTCTTACTGCCAGTAATGCAGTCAGTCGATGAGCCCACCTCTCTTTTGGGTTCACTAAAGCCTCCCCAATCTGTCCATGCCTTTCCTATACATTCATGGCTAAGAAAGCTAATGTATTCTGAGTCACATTCTTAATTAAGGGCTGACGTGAGACAACTTTGGGGGCAAGCCTCCGGCTGGCCCCTGTATACATGCTCAAAATGCTGAAACCGCTCCCAAAACAGATCCAGTGATTCTGGACGCACAAATGATAAATTATATTTATAGGAATAAGAGCATAAATACCCTCTGCTTTAAATCCCATGGCTAAGATCTTATCCACAACCACCTCCTGATGGAATATCTCCTCCTTCCTACCTGAGCTGTACCACATTCCTGCGTTTAATGGAAGGTGCATTAGGTGAGTCAAACAACTGGCTGCCTTCTACCACCAGCAGCATGACTTGGTCCCGACACAGCCTTAGCATAGTTCATAACTGGGACAGATGACACATTAACTGTTTGCATAGGAACCTCTGAAATCTACCTACCACTTGATCCTTCCTCCTCCCCTCCAGCACAACAGTCCTGCTCACCATAGTCACAGAAGTACCACAGATACCAGCAGTCCCATCATCAAGTAAAGTCTTCTGTTTAGAAAAAATACCAGCTGTTTCAGCGTTTATACAGCCCTCCTGTTCTGCAGTTACAATGTTCATGCGACATTCCTGCTCTGCACTGTTAATGTCCATGTGGGACTCCTCACAGCCAGCAGAAACTTCTGCCGTCTCTTCTTGCATTCCCATGATCTTCATCTGATGAGTCAGTGCCACTCAAGGGAGATTCCATTTCTGTAATGGCCTGCAGCAATCCGCCATTTTCCTCAATCTCCACCTGGGATGACCCAGGCAGCTGGGGAGGGAGGGGGCAGATATTGACTCAGGTGCAACAGATCCTGAGACAGGGGTAGTACTGGGGCCACTATGTGAAGCCACTTCCTTACCCCCTCATCCATACTGTTGCTGTGGCATCCACCCTCTGGCTGGTACTGGCACAGGCACTCTCCTTTATCTGTTGCAATCTCTTTACATTCTCACACACACACCACTGCTCTCCTTCAGAGAGGCGACCAACTTCTCCTGCTTTTTCAATGCCTCCTCCATAGACTTCAGCTTGGATACTTCCCTCTTACAGTTTCCAGACTTACTTTGCAGGGATTTCTTTTTCCTGAGATCTTCTTTCATGACAAAAAGTTTCTGTTCCTCCTTAGCAATGCGGCAAAGTCTGTTCACCACTTTATCCTGGAAGACTGGTAAGGACTCCTCTTGCATAGGAACAGGTCCAGGATCCATTGCAGCTTGAGCACATGCAGTAGGCCTCAGTGCCTCTGGAGAGCCTCCACCTTCATCTCCCCCCACCCACTGCATGGGGGCTGGGGGAGAAGCACCTTGCAAAACAGCACCACCTGGTGGAGAAGCTCCTCTGGTGCAGAGACCGATGTGACTGGCTCAGTGATCTCTGTACAGCACTGCAGTACATGTCAGAGCAATATACATATATAATAATAATAGTGTGAGAGTAGAGTGTAAGCTCCTCTGGTACAGAGACTGATGTGACTGGCTCAGTGTTCCCTGTACAGAATTGCGGTATATGTCAGAGCTATATACATATATAATAATAATAGTGTGTGACTGCGGGGGGGACATTAGAGTGTAAATTTTTGTTTATTAAAAAATTATTCAAACATACAGCTTAATAATAAAAACATATTTACACAAAAATAAACAACTAAACAAAAACAAGCATAAAGAAAACTGTTTCCTGACAAGATAACAAAGAAAGAAACATAATTTAATGACAACAAAAAAGAGACTACAAACCCCGAACCTCAACTTAAACACAATCCAGGCTAAGAAACATTTTAAGATTTAACTGCCATCAGGATGCTTTAGATACATGCTGCTTGCTTGACCCCCCCCCCCCCCCCTCGCTACTTGGGGACCCTACACGTTATATTATTATTTGCGATTCCTCCTCCATAGAAGTCACCAACTTCTCAGCAGATGAACCCTTACCCTCCACCTCAGAAAACACCTCAAATGTATTTGATACCTCCACTCACCAATTCCAAACCCCCCCCCATTAACCCCTCCCTCCACATCATTCACCCCAACTTCCACATCATTCACCTTGCATTCTGCACCAGCCACTCTCATTCCCTTCCCACCCCCCCACACCATCATCTAATCCATCACCCACTCCACCCCTCAGTGTCTTCTGACCTCCAGCCGCACTTCTGCCACACAGAGGAGGGGTTGGCACCACCATACACACTGGTCCAGCACCCTCCACTGCCTTCACTACACTAGGAGAAAAGTAGGTGCAGACACAGACTTGACAACCACACTTCCTGACACTGACTGGGAGACCACAGACTGAGGGGACACTGACACCACAGCCGGCCTCACAGACACAGATTCTGACAGGACAGAGACACTAGGATCCCCTGGTACAACCCCAAGAAACCAAGACTCTTCTCTATCCAGACGTAAGAATTCCTCCACTAACTCAGGCTTATTGTGCAAAGCCTCAGGGCACTGGCTATAAGGGTGACCGACCTTATCACATAGGTTACATTTAATGATTTCACAGTCTCTCGGGCACAAAGAACACTTCTGTTCTGGACAGTTAGAGGAGAAATGTCCCTCGACTCCACATTAATGGCACATCTTAGGTTGACCAGGATAGAAGACGGTAAATCTATCCTTACCAATAAAGCCAGAGGAGGGCAAATGCTTGACCACATTCCCACACACACTCAACCTCATTGACACTGACCACCCACCCATTCTGATTCCTCTATCATCCACAATCTTTTTTAGGGGCACAAAGTTTCACCAAACCTCCGCAACCAGACCCATAAATCCTCAGGGAGTATAGACTCATTCCTAGTCAGGATAGTCACATTCTTAATCAAGGGCTGTCGTGAGACAACCTTGGGGACAAGCCCCCTTTCAGTCCGGCTGGCCCCTATATACATGCTCAGACTGATCCCAAAACAGATCCAGTGACTCTGGACACACAATGACAAATCATATTCACATGAACCAGCCTGACTGATAAGAGCAAAAATGTCCTCTGCCCTAAATCCCATGGCTAGGATCTTATCCACAACCACTCTCCTGATAGGTGGAATATCTCCTCATTCCCACCTGAGCTGTACCACATTCCTGCATTTAATGGAAAGTGCGATAGGTGAAAGTCGCACAACTGGCTCCCTTCCACCACCAGCATGACTTTGTCCCGGCACAGCCTTTGCATACCTCCTAACTGGGACAGATGACACAATAACTGGCTGTACAGGAATATTACATGGCTGCATAGGAACCTCTGAAATCTGGTTTAGTAAACTACCCACCACTTGATCCTCCCTCCTCCCCTCCAGCACAACAGTCCGGCTCACCATACTCCCAGAAGTACCACAGTCACCAGCAGTCCTGTCATCAAGTAAATTCTTCCGTTTAGAAAAAACACCAGTTGTTTCAGCATTCATACGGTCTCCTGCTCTGCAGTTTCAATGTTCATGCGACAATCCTGCTCTGCAGTCCTAGTGTCCACGTGGGAGTCCTTCTCACAGCCAGCAGAAACTTCTCTGTCTGGATACACGCCATCTCGTTCTGCATTCCCTCCTGATTGCAAGGATCTGTTGGCAGGTGCAATCTCTTTATTTGTAGCAGCAATCTCAGGAAAGTCCTCCACACACTAAGAGATTTTCAGCAAGCACTCCTTTACCAAGATCTTCATCTGATGAGTTGGTGCCACTCAAGGGAGGTTCCATTTCTGTAATAGCCTGCAGCAATCCACGATTTTCCCCAACCCTCTCCTGAGATGTCCCAGGCTGCTAGGGATAAAGGGCATCATATACTGACTGGGGCCACCATATGAAGCCACTTCCTTACCCCCCATCCATGCTGTCACCATTGCTGTGGCATCCACTCTCTGGCTGGTACTGGCACAGGCATTCTCCATCTGTTGGAATCTCTCTTTATTCTCATGCTTCTCCCCGAACACACGGCTGCTTTGCTTTAGAGAGGCGACCAACTTCTCCTGCTTTTTCAATGCCTCTTCCAGAGACTTCAGCTTGGAGACTTCCCTCTTACTGCTTCCAGACTTACTGTGCAGGGATTTCTTTTTCCTGAAATCTTCTTTCATGAAAGCAAGTTTCTGTTCCTCCTTAGTAATGTGACAAAGTCTGTTTAACACTTTATCCTGAAAGACTGGTAAGGACTCCTCATGCATAGGGACAGGCCCATGATCCACTGCAGCTTGACCACATGGTGTAGGCCTCAGTGCCTCTGGAGAGCCTCCACCTTCATCTTCCCCCACCTGCTGCATGGTGGTTGGGGGAGAAGCCTGCAAGACAGGCCCAGAGTTGATGTTTCCTCCAGCTGAGACCAAAGCAGAGTGAGCCAACAGCACCTTGCAAAACAGCAAAACCTGGTGGAGAAGCTCCTCTGGTGCAGAGACTGATGTGACTGGCTCAGTGTTCTCTGTACAGCACAGCGGTATATGTCAGAGCTATATAAATGTATAATAATAATGGTGTGTGACTGTGGGGAGACATTAGAGTGTAATCTCCTCTCGTACAGAGATTGATCTAACTGGCTCAATGTTCTCTGTACAGCACTGCGGTATATGTCAGAGCTATATAAATATATAATAATAATAATAATAGTGTGATATTAGAGTGTAAGCTCTTCTTTAGCAGCTAGGATTTTACCCCATTGTGACAGATTAGGTAAGAATTATGAGAGGAAAGTGTTGCTGATGTTTGGAAGATGTTGCCGCTCAGGTTGTTATGGACATTGTGGACGTTATCTGAATTGTTAGCAGTAAAGCAGAAGTTGTCAGGACTGGCGCTGCCAGCTGGCACATCACACTCCGATTTGGAAGCGGGCTCTATCCTTGAATAATCTCACTCGGCGTAAGAATCTTCACAAGTGAGTTTGGCATTAAATGTAATTTCTGTGGAGTAATCACGGGAAGTCACTTTCCTGGATGATTAAGTAACAGAACTTGTCACTTGCCGCCGGAGTGTGCAGGCTCGCCGCTTTCAGGACTGTCCAGACATTCCGTTATCAGAGAAAGAACGCTGTGCAAGCCCAGCCATACAGGCAATCATCACAGTCTGTTCAAATGACAGCAGAAAGGGGATTATTAATGAACGCCGGAGAACGACAGCAATGAGAGACACAGAGTGTAATGCCAATTCAGAGTTCCTTTTCAAGAATAGACGCGGCATAAACACGTTATACATCACACAAAATAATGACTTCAATTTGCAGCAGCTCACTTCCTCCTGGTGGCAGATTTTCCCACCACCTTCTCCCAAAATGTGCTCATCGTCATATGGGGGTCTAACTTTTATCATAGATCTCCCAGCAACATTTTTATAACTTCACATAAGTGCAGTGATCTGATATAACAATAATAATAAGAATGAGAATATTAATAATAATAATAATATTAATAAAATAGTAATAATAACTATTATTTTTATTATTAATACTTTTATATTGATGATTATACAATTATATAGTTCTAACATACTCAGCAGTGCTGTACAGAGAACTCTGAGCCACATCAGTCTCTGTACCAGAGGAGCTTACACTCTAATGTCCCCCCCACATCTACACTCTGTTTTTTTTTAAACATTTATATAGCTCTCACATATACCATGGTACTGTATAGAGAACACTAAACCAGAGGAGCTTACACTCTAATGATCCCTACAGTCACACACTATTATTATTATACATTTTTATAGCTCTGACATATACCGCAGTGCTGTACAGAGAACAGAGTACAAGAGCCAGTCACATCAGTCTCTGCACCAGAGGAGCTTCTCCACCAGGTGGTGCTGTTCTGCAGGGTGCTGTTGGCTCACTCTGCTGTGATCTCAGCTGAGAGAAGCAGCAATCCTGGGGCCTCTCATGCAGGCACTATCCACAGAAAACACTATACACACAGAGCAGTATACACAGAGCGCACACTATACAGAGCACACACTATACAGAGCGCCCTATACACAGAGCACACACTATACACAGAGCGCACTATGCACAGAGCGCACACTATACACAGAGCGCACCCTATACACAGAGCGCACTATCCACAGAAAACACTATACAAACAGAGCAGTATACACAGAGCGCACACTAAACAGAGCACACTATACACAGAGAACACACTATACAGAGCGCCCTATACACAGAGCGCACACTATACACAGAGTGTACTATGCACAGAGCGCACACTATACACAGAGCGCACACTATACACAGAGCGCACACGATACACAGAGCGCACACGATACACAGAGCGGACACTATACAGAGAGTGCACTATACACAGAGAAAACACTATACAGAGCGCCCTATACACAGAGCGCACACTATACACAGTGCATACACTATACACAGAGAACACTATACACAGAGCGCGCTATACACAGAGAACACTATACACAGAGCGCACTATACACAGAGAACACTATACACAGAGAACATTATACACAGAGCGCGCACACTATACACAGAGCGCAAACTATACACAGAGCGCACACTATACACAGAGCATGCACACTATACACAGCGCACTATACACAGAGAACACTATATACAGAGAACACTATACACAGAGTGCACTATATACAGAGAACACTATATACAGCGCACTATACACAGAGAACACTATATACAGAGAACACTATACACAGAGTGCACTATATACAGAGAACACTATATACAGAGAACACTATATACAGCGCACTATACACAGCGCACTATACACAGAGGACACTATATACAGAGAACACTATATACAGCGCACTATACACAGCGCACTATACACAGAGGACACTATATACAGAGAACACTATATACAGCGCACTATACACAGCGCACTATACACAGAGGACACTATATACAGAGAACACTATATACAGCGCACTATACACAGCGCACTATACACAGAGGACACTATATACAGAGAACACTATATACAGCGCACTATACACAGAGCACACTATACACAGCGCACTATACACAGAGGACACTATATACAGAGAACACTATATACAGCGCACTATACACAGAGCACACTATCTACAGCGCACTATACACAGAGAACACTATATACAAAGAACACTATACACAGCGCACTATATACAGAGAACACTATATACAGAGAACACTATACACAGCGCACTATACACAGAGAACACTATACACAGCGCACTATACACAGAGGACACTATATACAGAGAACACTATATACAGCGCACTATACACAGCGCACTATACACAGCGCACTATACACAGAGGACACTATATACAGAGAACACTATATACAGCGCACTATACACAGAGCACACTATACACAGCGCACTATACACAGAGAACACTACATACAAAGAACACTATACACAGCGCACTATATACAGAGAACACTATATACAGAGAACACTATACACAGCGCACTATACACAGAGGTGGAG
The DNA here is from genome assembly GCA_037952925.1 of Lithobates clamitans. Classification (NCBI taxonomy): domain Eukaryota; kingdom Metazoa; phylum Chordata; class Amphibia; order Anura; family Ranidae; genus Lithobates; species Lithobates clamitans. Next base: position 846,867 of record JBBGZY010001020.1, on the reverse strand, counting down.
GGGATCCAGCAGCACTCTCACATTAGTTATATTACCACCGGAGTCAGTGAGGATGAATTACCCTGTAATGTGATGGATTTGGCATGTTGTTCTTACCCTCCCCCATAGACCATGTTCTCTCTCTCCTCCCATACAGTTAATGTTTGGTAATGTCTTCACTGCCTGAATGCCCATTTTGACACATTTTAAAACACAGCCTGTTGCTGTAAAACTCACCCATCTTCTTCTTATCACAAGTCACTGTCAGAGTCCCACACAGTAGCTGCCTGCCATGATTTACTGCATGTGCAGAAGATCGGTCCAGCCAAAGCAGTCTGCTGGGAGGGGGGAGGGGGAAAGAGCAGCAGCGTGACAGACAGACTGCCAGTATTCTGATATCAGCCAATCACAAATCAGCTGATATCAGAAGTTCAATGCAGTGCATAGGTGGCTGACCGTCCTTACTGGAGCTTGTTCCTGTTCCTCCGTCCCCGCTCCGCACACACAGTCCACGCCATAGTGAGTAATGGCCGGGAAACCGGAAGTGACGCCGCAAAAAAGCACCGCCCACCGTCCTCCGGTCCTCGTCATTCAAACACAGACAAGGAGCCAAAAGGGAAAAATGAGTGTAGAGCGGGGAGTGTTCAGGGTGCATTCTTCGCCCTAAACCCTCCCTAAACATGGGCAAATCAGCTTCCCAGCTGGCAATCAGCTGATTGCCAACTGGGAAGCTTCCCATAGACCACTGTGTGTCCGGCGCCTGGTCACTTTTAAAGTGACCACTTTTTTTTTAAATGAGAACAGCTTGGGGGGGCGGCACCCGTGCGCCCCCTATGGACGAGCTGCCACTGGGTGGTGCCAACCCCTCCTCCTCAGCATGGCAGAAGTCCGGCTGGAGGTCAGCGGACACCAAGGGGTGGAGTCAGGGATGGATTGGATGATGATGGTGGTGGGGGAGCTGGGAAGAGAATTAGAGTAGCTAATGCAGAATGCAAGGTGGATGATGTGGAAGTCGGGGTGAATGATGTGGGGGGAGGAGTTAACGGGAGGTTTTTGGAATCACATCCTGATGGCGATTAGATCTCAAAATGTTTCTTAGCCTGGATTTTGTTTAAGTTGAGGTTCAGGGTTTGTAGTCTCTTTTTTTCTTTGTTATTTTGGCTGTGTGCTTAGGGTCGTTGTTCTGTTGGAAGATGAACCTTCTCCCCAGTCTGAGGTCTGGAGAAGATTTTCATCAAGAATGTCTCTGTACATTGCTGCATTCCTCTTTCCCTCGATCCTGACTAGTCTCCCAGTTCTTGCCGCTGAAAAACATCCCCACAGCATGATGCTGCCACCACCATGCTTCACTGTAGGGATGGTATGGGTCAGGTGATGAGCGGTGCCTGGTTTTCTCCAGTTATGACGCTTACCATTCAGGCCAAAGAGTTCAATCTTTGTTTAATTAGGCCAGAGAATTTTGTTTCTCATGGTCTGAGAGTCCTTCAGGTGGCTTTTGGCAAACTCCAGGTGGGCTGTCACGTGCCTTTTACTGAGGAGTGGCTTCCGTCTGGCCACTGTACCATACAGGCCTGATTGGTGGAGTGCTGCAGAGATGGTTGTTCTTCTGGAAGGTTCTCCTCTCTCCACAGAGAAACACTGGAGCTCTGTCAGCATGACCATCGGGTTCTTGATCATCTCCCTGACTAAGACCCTTCTTTCAGAAATCGCTCAGTTTGGCCGGGCGGCCCGTTCTAGGAGGAGTCCAGGAGGTTCCAAACTTCTTGCCTTTACGGATGATGGAGGCCACTGTGCTCATTGGGACCTTTAATGCTGCAGAAGTTTTTCTGTACCCTTCCCCAGATCTGTGCCTCCATACAATCCTGTCTCGGAGGTCTACAGATCTGTGCCTCCATACAATCCTGTCTCGGAGGTCTACAGATCTGTGCCTCCATACAATCCTGTCTCGGAGGTCTACAGATCTGTGCCTCCATACAATCCTGTCTCGGAGGTCTACAGATCTGTGCCCCCATACAATCCTGTCTCGGAGGTCTACAGATCTGTGCCCCCATACAATCCTGTCTCGGAGGTCTACAGATCTGTGCCTCCATACAATCCTGTCTCGGAGGTCTACAGATCTGTGCCCCCATACAATCCTGTCTCGGAGGTCTACAGATCTGTGCCTCCATACAATCCTGTCTCGGAGGTCTACAGATCTGTGCCTCCATACAATCCTGTCTCGGAGGTCTACAGATCTGTGCCTCCATACAGTCCTGTCTCGGGGGTCTACAGATCTGTGCCTCCATACAATCCTGTCTCGGAGGTCTACAGATCTGTGCCTCCATACAATCCTGTCTCGGAGGTCAACAGACATTCCTTGGACTTCATAGCTTGCTATGAACTGTTAACTGTGGGACCTTATATATAGACAGTTGTGTGCCTTTCTAAATCACGTGAAATCAACTGAACTTACCACAGGTGGACTCCAATCAAGTTGTAGAAACATCTCAAGGATGATCAGTGGAAACAGGAGGCGCCTGAGCTCAATTTTGAGCGTCATGGCAAAGGCTGTGAATACTTATGAAACAAAGCAATCTCCTGCGCTCAGGTGCTTAGTCCATATGTAGGTGGTGTAGTCAACCCTTTGGATAGAGAGTGGAAAGTCATAGGTCTTGCTGCCCTCCTCAGAACAATGGGTGTCCTTGGAGCTGAAACCTATAGAAAAACAGGGAGGGCGCACCTTTATTTAAATAATAAAAGCTTGAGTCATACTCGCAAACAAATGTTTAAAAAGGCTTAACATTGCTCCAAAAATTCGGAACTGTATCATCTGCAATCATCTATCAATTTTAAACATTTGTTTGTGAGTATGACTTAAGCTCTTATTATTTAAATAAATGTCATCTTTGGTAATGCACAAGGTCGGTGCGCCCTCCCTGTTTCTCTATATGTGAATACTTATGTACATGGGATTTTTTCGTTTTCTTACATTTAATAATTTTGCAAAGATTTCAAACAAACTTCTTTCACGTTGTCTTTATGGGGTATCGTGTGTATAATTTTGAGCAAAATAATGAATTTAATCCATTTTGGTATAAGGCTGTAACATAACATAAAATGCGGAAAAAGTGAAGCGACGTGAATACTTTCCGGATGCACTGTATACCGCAGCGCTGTACAGAGAACACTGACTGAGCCAGTCACATCATTCTCTGCGCAAGAAGAGCTTACAATCTAATGTCCCTCCACAGTCACACACTATTATTATCATACATTTATATAGCTCTCACATATACTGTAGTGCTGTACAGAACACTGAGCCCGTCACAGCTCTGTACCAGAGGAGCTTACACTCTAATGTCTCCCCCACAGTCACACACTATTATTATTATACATTTATATAGCTCTGACATATACCGCAGCGCTGTACAGAGAACACTGTGCCAGTCACATCAGTCTCTGTACCAGAAGAGCTTACACTCTAATGTCCCCCCACAGTCACACACTATTATTATTATACATTTATATAGCTCTGACATATACTGCAGCGCTGTAGAAAGAACACTGAGCCAGTCACATCAGTCTCTGTACCACAGGAGCTTACACTCTAATGTCCCCCCCCCCCCCACAGTCACACACTGTTATTATTATTATACATTTATATAGCTCTGACATATACCGCAGTGCTGTACAGAGAACACCGAGCCAGTCACATCAGTCTCTGTACCGGAGGAGCTTACACTCTAATGTCCCCCCACAGAGACTGGTGTGACTGGCTTAGTGATCTCTGTACAGTGCTGCAGTATAAGCCAGTCACATCAGTCTCTGTACCAGAGGAGCTTACACTCTAATGTCCCCCCACAGTCACACACTATTATTATTATACATTTATATAGCTCTGACATATACCGCAGTGCTGTACAGAGAACACTGAGCCAGTCACATCAGTCTCTGTACCGGAGGAGCTTACACTCTAATGTCCCCCCACAGTCACACACTATTATTATACATTTGCACAGCTCTGACATATTTTGGCAGAGGAGCTTACACTTTGATGCCTTAACCACTTGCCGACCGCCTAACGCAGATATACTGCGGCAGAATGGCACGGGCAGGCAAAATCACGTACCCATACGTGATCTGCCTCCCGCGGGCGGGGGGTCCGATCGGACCCCCCCCCGGTGCCATCGGCGGTCGGCATCTGACTGGGAGCGTCGGGAGGCGAGGGGGAGACCATCCGATCGTGGCCCCCCCCTCGCGATCGCTCCCAGCCAATGGAAATGCTCCTCTGCCTGTGTGTCGTTTCACACAGGCAGAGGATGTGATGTCATCTCTCCTCGGTCTGGCAGTTTCCGTTCCAGCGCCGAGGGGAGATGACATGTAAGTGCACACAACACTCACACACACAGTAGAACATGCCAGGCATACTTTACACCCCCGATCCCCCCCCGATCGCCCCCCGATCCCCCCCCAATCACCCCCCCCCCCTGTCACAAACTGACATTAGCAGTATTTTTTTTTTTTTTTTTTTTCTGATTACTGCATAGTGTCAGTTTGTGACAGTTAGTGTTAGGGCAGTGAGTATTACCCCCCTTTAGGTCTAGGATACCCCCCTAACCCCCCCTAATAAAGTTTTAACCCCTTGATCACCCCCTGTCACCAGTGTCGCTAAGCGATCATTTTTCTGATCGCTGTATTAGTGTCGCTGGTGACGGTAGTTAGGAACGTAAATATTTAGGTTCGCCGTCAGTGTTTTATAGCGTCAGGGACCCCCATATACTGCCTAATAAATGTTTTAACCCCTTGATTGCCCCCTAGTTAACCCTTTCACCACTGATCACCGTATAACCGTTACGGTTGACGCTGGTTAGTTCGTTTATTTTTTATAGTGTCAGGACACCCGCCGTTTATTACCGAATAAAGGTTTAGCCCCCTGATCGCCCGGCGGTGATATGCGTCGCCCCAGGCAGCGTCAAATTAGCGCCAGTACCGTGAACACCCACGCACGCAGCATATGCCTCCCTTAGTGGTATAGTATCTGATCGGATCAATATCTGATCCGATCAAATCTATACTAGCGTCCCCAGCAGTTTAGGGTTCCCGAAAACGCAGTGTTAGCAGGATCAGCCCAGATACCCGCTAGCACCTGCGTTTTGCCCCTCCGCCCAGCCCAGCCCACCCAAGTGCAGTATCGATCGATCACTGTCACTTACAAAACACTAAACGCATAACTGCAGCGTTCGCAGAGTCAGGCCTGATCCCTGCGATCGCTAACAGTTTTTTTGGTAGCGTTTTGGTGAACTGGCAAGCACCAGCCCCAGGCAGCGTCAGGTTAGCGCCAGTACCGCTAACACCCACGCACGCACCGTATACCTCCCTTAGTGGTATAGTATCTGATCGGATCAATATCTGATCCGATCAAATCTATACTAGCGTCCCCAGCAGTTTAGGGTTCCCAAAAACGCAGTGTTAGCGGGATCAGCCCAGATACCTGCTAGCACCTGCGTTTTGCCCCTCCGCCCGGCCCAGCCCACCCAAGTGCAGTATCGATCGATCACTGACACTTACAAAACACTAAACGCATAACTGCAGCGTTCGCAGAGTCAGGCCTGATCCCTGCGATCGCTAACAGTTTTTTTGGTAGCGTTTTGGTGAACTGGCAAGCACCAGCCCCAGGCAGCGTCAGATTAGCGCCAGTACCGCTAACACCCACGCACGCACTGTACACCACCCTTAGTGGTATAGTATCTGATCGGATCAATATCTGATCCGATTAGATCTATACTAGTGTCCCCAGCAGTTTAGGGTTCCCAAAAACGCAGTGTTAGCGGGATCAGCCCAGATACCTGCTAGCACCTGCGTTTTGCCCCTCCGCCCAGCCCGGCCCAGCCCACCCAAGTGCAGTATCGATCGATCACTGTCACTTACAAAATACTAAACGCATAACTGCAGCGTTCGCAGAGTCAGGCCTGATCCCTGCGATCGCTAACAGTTTTTTTGGTAGCGTTTTGGTGAACTGGCAAGCGCCAGCGGCCTAGTACACCCCGGTCGTAGTCAAACCAGCACTGCAGTAACACGTGGTGACGTGGCGAGTCCCATAAGTGCAGTTCAAGCTGGTGAGGTGGCAAGCACAAGTAGTGTCCCGCTGCCACCAAAAAGACAAACACAGGCCCGTCGTGCCCATAGTGCCCTTCCTGCTGCATTCGCCAATCCTAATTGGGAACCCACCGCTTCTGCAGCGCCCGTACTTCCCCCATTCACATCCCCAACCAAATGCAGTCGGCTGCATGAGAGGCATTTTTATGTCCTCCCGAGTACCCCTACCCAGCGAACCCCCCAAAAAAAGATGTTGTGTCTGCAGCAAGCGCGGATATAGACGTGACACCCGCTATTATTGTCCCTCCTGTCCTGACAATCCTGGTCTTTGCATTGGTGAATGTTTTGAACGCTACCATTCACTAGTTGACTATTAGCGTAGGGTACAGCATTGCACAGACTAGGCACACTTTCACAGGGTCTCCCAAGATGCCATCGCATTTTGAGAGACCCGAACCTGGAACCGGTTACCGTTATAAAAGTTAGTTACAAAAAAAGTGTAAAAAAAAAAAAAATATATGAAATAAAAAAAATAGTTGTTGTTTTATTGTTCTCTCTCTCTCTATTCTCTCTCTCTATTGTTCTGCTCTTTTTTACTGTATTCTATTCTGCAATGTTTTATTGTTATTGTTATTGTTATTGTTATTATGTTTTATCATGTTTGTTTTTCAGGTGTGTAATTATTTACACTTTACTGTGCTTTATTGTTAACCATTGTTAACCATTTTTTTGTCTTCAGGTACGCCATTCACGACTTTGAGTGGTTATACCAGAATGATGCCTGCAGCTTTAGGTATCATCTTGGTATCATTCTTTTCAGCCAGCGGTCGGCTTTCATGTAAAAGCAATCCTAGTGGCTAATTAGCCTCTAGACTGTTTTTACAAGCAGTGGGAGGGAATGCCCCCCCCCCCCCCAACATCTTCCGTGTTTTTCTCTGGCTCTCCTGTCTCAACAGGGAACCTGAAAATGCAGCCGGTGATTCAGCCAGCTGACCATAGAGCTGATCAGAGACCAGAGTGGCTCCAAACATCTCTATGACCTAAGAAACCGGAAGCTACGAGCATTTTATGACGTAGATTTCGCCGGATGTAAACAGCGCCATTGGGAAATTGGGAAAGCATTTTATCACACCGATCTTGGTGTGATCAGATGCTTTGAGGGCAGAGGAGAAATCTAGGGTCTAATAGACCCCAATTTTTGCAAAAAAGAGTACCTGTCACTACCTATTGCTATCATAGGGGATATTTATATTCCCTGAGATAACAATAAAAATGATTTTAAAAAAAAAAAATGAAAGGAACAGTTTAAAAATAAGATAAAAAAATAATAATAATAAAGGAAAAAAAAAAAAAAAAAAAAAAAGCACCCCTGTCCCCCCTGCTCTCGCGCTAAGGTGAACGCAAGCGTTGGTCTGGCGTCAAATGTAAACAGCAATTGCACCATGCATGTGAGGTATCGCCGCGAAGGTCAGATCGAGGGCAGTAAGTTTAGCAGTAGACCTCCTCTGTAAATCTAAAGTGGTAACCTGTAAAGGCTTTTAAAGGCTTTTAAAAATGTATTTAGTTTGTCGCCACTGCACGTTTGTGCGCAATTTTAAAGCATGTCATGTTTGGTATCCATGTACTCGGCCTAAGATCATCTTTTTTATCTCATCAAACATTTTGGCAATATAGTGTGTTTTAGTGCATTAAAATGTAAAAAAGTGTGTTTTTTCCCCAAAAAATGCGTTTGAAAAATCGCTGCGCAAATACTGTGTGAAAAAAAAAAATGAAACACCCACCATTTTAATCTGTAGGGCATTTGCTTTAAAAAAAATATATAATGTTTGGGGGTTCAAAGTAATTTTCTTGCAAAAAAAAATTATTTTTTTATGTAAACAATAAGTGTCAGAAAGGGCTTTGTCTTCAAGTGGTTAGAAGAGTGGGTGATGTGTGACATAAGCTTCTAGATGTTGTGCATAAAATGCCAGGACAGTTCAAACCCCCCCCAAATGACCCCATTTTGGAAAGTAGACACCCCAAGCTATTTGCTGAGAGTCATGTTGAGTCCATGGAATAATTTATATTGTGACACAAGTTGCGGGAAAGAGACAATTTTTTATTTTTTTTATTTTTTTTTGCGCAAAGTTGTCACTAAATGATATATTGCTCAAACATGCCATGGGAATATGTGAAATTACACCCCAAAATACATTCTGTTGCTTCTCCTGAGTACGGGGATACCACATGTGTGGGACTTTTTGGGAGCCTAGCCACGTACGGGACCCCGAAAACCAAGCACCGCCTTCAGGCTTTCTAAGGCCGTAAATTTTTGATTTCACTCTTCACTGCCTATCACAGTTTCGGAGGCCATGGAATGCCCAGGTGGCACAAAACCCCCCCAAATGACCCCATTTTGGAAAGTAGACACCCCAAGCTTTTTGATGAGAGGTATAGTGAGTATTTTGCAGACCTCACTTTTTGTCACAAAGTTTTGAAAATTGAAAAAAGAAAAAAAAAAAATTTTTTTCTCGTCTTTCTTTATTTTCAAAAACAAATGAGAGCTGCAAAATACTCACCATGCCTCTCAGCAAATAGCTTGGGGTGTCTACTTTCCAAAATGGGGTCATTTGGGGGGGGTTTGTGCCACCTGGGCATTCCATGGCCTCCGAAACTGTGATAGGCAGTGAGGAGTAAAATCAAAAATGTACGCCCTTAGAAATCCTGAAGGCGGTGCTTGGTTTTCGGGGTCCCGTACGCGGCTAGGCTCCTAAAAAGTCCCACACATGTGGTATCCCCGTACTCAGGAGAAGCAGCTAAATGTATTTTGGGGTGCAATTCCACATATGCCCATGGCCTGTGTGAGCAATATATCATTTAGTGACAACTTTGTGCAAAAAAAAAAAAAAAAAAAAAAAAATTTGTCACTTTCCCGCAACTTGTGTCAAAATATAAAACATTCCATGGACTCAACATGCCTCAAAGCAAATAGCTTGGGGTGTCTACTTTCCAAAATGGGGTCATTTGGGGGGGTTTTATGTCATCTGGGCATTTTATGGCCTTCAAAACTGTGATAGGTAGTGAGGAATAAAATCAAAAATGTACGCCCTTAGAAATCCTGAAGGCGGTGCTTGGTTTTCGGGGCCCCGTACGCGGCTAGGCTCCCAAAAAGTCCCACACATGTGGTATCCCCGTACTCAGGAGAAGCAGCTAAATGTATTTTGGGGTGCAATTCCACATATGCCCATGGCCTGTGTGAGCAATATATCATTTAGTGACAACTTTTTGTAATTTTTTTTTTTTTTTTTTTTTTTTGTCATTATTCAATCACTTGGGACAAAAAAAATGAATATTCAATGGGCTCAACATGCCTCTCAGCAAATTCCTTGGGGTGTCTACTTTCCAAAATGGGGTCATTTGTGGGGGTTTTGTACTGCCCTGCCATTTTAGCACCTCAAGAAACGACATAGGCAGTCATAAATTAAAGGCTGTGTAAATTCCAGAAAATGTACCCTAGTTTGTAGACGCTATAACTTTTGCGCAAACCAATAAATATACACTTATTGACATTTTTTTTACCAAAGACATGTGGCCGAATACATTTTGGCCTAAATGTATGACTAAAATTGAGTTTATTGGATTTTTTTTAGAACAAAAAGTAGAAAATATCATTTTTTTTCAAAATTTTCGGTCTTTTTCCGCGTATAGCGCAAAAAATAAAAACGGCAGAGGTGATCAAATACCATCAAAAGAAAGCTCTATTTGTGGGAAGAAAAGGACGCAAATTTCGTTTGGGTACAGCATTGCATGACCGCGCAATTAGCAGTTAAAGCGACGCAGTGCCGAATTGTAAAAAGTGCTCTGGTCAGGAAGGGGGTAAAACCTTCCGGGGCTGAAGTGGTTAACCAGAAGGTATGCATATACTGTACACTGTAAAAATGTGAACCATTCAGAGAAAACCAATACTAAAATGCAGACAATAATGGTTGGTTTGATAAAATACAAGAAGCCAGGATTCCAGTGCGGCAAACCCACAGCGCTCAGCCTAATACGGGAATACATTCAGATCTTGCAGTTATTCATATGCAGCCTGAACCTCGGACTCCCTTCCTGCATCCTGATCTGAATCCCCAATGGGTTCGAGGCTGCGGTGTCACTCCTTATAAATGACCATGGTGGTCTCCCTGGAGGGACTCTTAAAGTCTCCCTAACCTCATTGCTCCTTCTCAGCCTGGGAGGCCAATAGAGTAACTGAGATATATGGAAATAGATGAATGAGTCAACCCATCTCTAATAAAATAATACACATTTATATGGATCATAATATTGACAAATTCAACCAAAGTCTTTAATAAGAGAGCACATTAAATAGAGATATATTACAAGACGTAAATGCATGCATCCCCTCTGAATTCACCGGCGTAATATTGACCAGATTCAGCTAAGCCTTAATAATAGACCGCAATAAATTATTTAAATAGTAGCTGTCATCTTGCATCGGAAAATATTTCTTTAAAAAAAAGGAACTCTGGTCTCACCAGAAAGCGAGAATTTTCATTGTATCGGTGGGAGGAATAGTGCCCCATCATTGGTATCAGTGGGGGGAATAGTTCACCATCATTGGTATCAGTGGGAGGAATAGTACCCCATCATTGGTATCAGTGGGAAAAATAGTGCCCCATCATTGGTATCAGTGGGAGGAAAAGGGCCCCATCATTGGTATAAGTGGGAAAAATAGTGCCCCATCATTGGTATCAGTGGGAGAAATAGTGCCCCATCATTGGTATCAGTGGGAGGCATAGTGCCCCATCATTGGTATCAGTGGGAAAAATAGTGCCCCATCATTGGTATCAGTGGGAGAAATAGTGCCCCATCATTGGTATCAGTGGGAGGCATAGTGCCCCATCATTGGTATAAGTGGGAACAATAGTGCCACATCATTGGTATCAGTGGGAGAAATAGTGCCCCATCATTGGTATCAGTGGGAGAAATAGTGCCCCATCATTGGTGTTAGTGGGAGGAATAGTGCCGCATCATTGGTATCAGTGGGAGGAATAGTGAGCCATCATATTGTTGTCCTTTGGATAAATAGTGTCCCTTCATTGGTGTCAGTGAGAGGAATAGTGCCCCATCATTGGTATCAGTGGGATGAATAGTGCCCCATCATTGATATCAGTGGGAGAAATAGTGCCCCATTATTGGTATCAGTGGGAGGAATAGTGCCCCATCATTGGTATCAGTGGGAGAAATAGTGCCCCATCATTGGTATCAGTGGGAGAAATAGTGTCCCATTATTGGTATCAGTGGGAGGAATAGCTCCCCATCATTGGTATCAGTAGGAGGAATAGTGCCCCATCATTGGTGTTAGTGGGAGGAATAGTGACCCATCATATTGGTGTCCTTTGGATAAATAGTGCCCCATCATTGGTATCAGTGGGATGAATAGTGTCCATCATTGGTATTAGAGATCGATAACACCAAATTTAACACACCTGCTCCCCATTCACACCTGAGACCTTGTAACACTAACGAGCCACATGACACCGGGAGGGAAAATGGCTAATTGGGCCTAATTTGGACATTTTCACTTAGGGGGTGTACTGACTTTTGTTGCCAGCGGTTTAGACATTAATGGCTGTGTGTTGAGTTGTTTTGAGAAGGACAGCAAATTTACACTGTTATACAAGCTGTACACTCACTACTTTACATTGTAGACAAGTGTCATTTCTTCAGTGTTGTCACATGAAAAGATAGAAGAAAATATTTACAAAATTGTGAGGGGTGTACTTACTTTTGTGAGATACTGTATTATATAAGAAGAATGCATACAGAAAGAAATCATATTAAGAAAATATTCATCCATCTCTTGTTTGTCTTATAATCTGGAATTCAATCAGATCAAAAAGGTGTTCAATAAATGTTTACCCTTTTTATTTGTTTTTGTTTTTTTGTTGTTGTTTTGTGTGCCTAAATTTTGGATCAGGGTGTTAATGTGGCCAGAAAAGCTCGGTCCCTGGGCGATGTTTTATCTCTTAGTTTTCTTTACACCTAGTTCTATGTGCTCTCTTTCTTTAACGTGGCTCTATTTTAAGGGCAACTTCAAGTGTGGTTCCCTGGACTGTTCTAGTTGTTCCCATACATTGCCGGGGGGGGACAATATACACTCCACAGTCACTGGAGATCGTTACAAGATCACTCATTTTTATAATTGTAACACTAAACATGTTATTTATGTTATCACATGTGGAGCTTGTTCTGTGCAATATGTAAGAAGAACCATTCATAGACTAAGGGACTGTTTCCGGGAACACCTTAGTGATATTAGGACCCGCCAGTCCATTTTTCAGGTACAGTCTACAGTGCCTTGAAAAAGTATTCATACCCCTTGAAATTTCCCACATTTTGTCATGTTACAACCAAAAACGTAAATGTATTTTATTGGGATTTTATGTGATAGACCAACACAAAGTGGCACATAATTGTGAAGTGGAAGGAAAATGATAAATGGTTTTGAAAAATGTTTTACAAATAAATATGTGAAAAGTGTGGGGGGTACATTTGTATAGCGCCCCCCGGAGTCAATACTTTGTAGAACCGCCTTTCACTGCAATTACAGCTGCAAGTCTTTTTGGGGATGTCTCTACCAGCTTTGCACATCTAGAGAGGGACATTTTTGCCCATTCTTCTTCTTTGCAGAATATCTCAAGCTCTGTCAGATTGGATGGAGAGCGTCTGTGAACAGCAATTTTTAAAGTGGATGTAAACCCACTGTCATCATTTCTAATTTAACCACTTTGCCTACAGGGCACTTACACCCCCTTCCTGCCCAGGCCATTTTTCAGCTTTCAGCGCTATCGCACTTTGAATGACAATTGCACGGTCGTGCTACTTGTTGTGCTTTCTTTTGGTGGTAATTAATCACTGCTGGGTTTTTAATTTTTTACATAAAAAAGACCACAAATTTTGTAAAAAAAATGTTTTTTTGTCTTTGTTGTCTTTTTTTTCTGTCAGTAAATTTTGTAACTAAGTCATTTTTCACCTTCACTGATGTGCGTTGATGAGGCGGCACTGATGGGCACTGATAGGCTGAACTAGTGGGCATTGATGAGGTGACACTTATGGGCACTGATGAAGTGGCACTGATGAGGAGGAACTAATATGCCGCACTTATGGGCACTGATAGGTGGCACTGATGAGCACTGATAGGCAGCACTGATGGGCACTGTTAGGTGGCACTAATGGGCACTGTTAGGTGGCACTGATGGGCATGGATAGGCGGCATGGATAGGTGGTACAGATGGGCACTGATGGGTGGCACTGATGAGCGACACTGACGGGCATTGATCGACAGCAGTGATGGACATTGATGGGCAGCACTGATAGGTGGCACTGATTGCCAGCACTGACTGGCATTGCTAATGGGCACTGATTGGTGGCACTTGTGGGCAGTGGTGGGCACTGATTGCTGCCACTGGTGGGCACTGATTTCTGGCATTGGTGGGCAATGGTGGGCACTGATTGCTGCCACTGGTGGGCACTGATATCTGGCATTGGTGGGCAATGGTGGGCACTGATTGCTGCCACTGGTGGGCACTGATTTCTAGCATTGGTGGGCAATGGTGGGCACTGATTGGAGACACTGTATTGCTTTATTGTAATCAGAGCACTGATAATCAGTGCCCTGATTACATTTCTAGATGTCCCCCTGCGTGGAGATGCCGCTGATCGGCTCTCCTCACCACACATTCTGTCAGTGTGAGGCGAGGAGCGCCGATTACCAGCATCTCCCTGTTTACATGTGACAGGCTGTGATTGGACACAGCCGATCACATGGTTAAAGAGCCACAGACGCAACACGGCGCGGCCGCCACGCTGCGTGCCATCGCGAGAGCGGCCATTCTGGGACGCCGTCATATGATGACGCACAGGTGGACTCTATTTACTAATTAGGAGACTTCTGAAGACGATTTGTTCCACTAGATTTTAGTTAGGGGTATCAGAGTAAAGGGGGGCTGAATACAAATGCACCCCCCACACTTTTCACATATTTATTTGTAAAAAATCTTGAAAACCATTTATCATTTTCCTTCCACTTCACAATTATGTGCCACTTTGTGTTGGTCTATCACATAAAATCCCAATAATATACATTTACGTTTTTTTTGCTGTAACATGACAAAATGTGAAAAATGTCAGGGGGTATGAATACTTTTTTCAAGGCACTGTGGTTGTGTTGGAGTGGTGGACAACGTAATTGAGGGTGGTAATAGAGAAAGTTAAAAGCACCACCTGCTCCTCCTTGAGAGGAGGTGCTGCTTTTCGCCTCCTCTATAA